>BLSH010352667.1:877708-892923 GCA_018402905.1 Glandirana rugosa | reverse complement strand
CACACACACACACACACACACACACACACACAGTATCTCACAAAAGTAAGTACACCCCTCACATAAATATTTTATTCTATCTTTTCATGTGACAACACTGAAGAGCTGACACTTTGCTACAATGTAAAGTAGTGAGTGTACAGCTTGTATAACAGTGTAAATTAGCTGTCCCCTCAAAATAACTCAACACACAGCCATTAATGTCTAAACCGCTGGCAACAAAAGTGAGTACACCCCTAAGTAAAAATGTCCAAATTGGGCCAAATTAGCCATTTTCCCTTCCCGGTGTCATGTGACTCGTTAGTGTTACACGTTCTCAGGTGTGAATGGGGAGCAGGTGTGTTAAATTTGGTGTTATCGCTCTCACTCTCTCATACTGGTCACTGGAAGTTCAACATGGCACCTCATGGCAAAGAACGCTCTGAGGATCTGAAAAAAAGAATCGTTGCTCTACATAAAGATGGCCTAGGCTATAAGAAGATTGCCAAGACCCTGAAATTGAGCCGCAGCACGGTGGCCAAGACCATACAGTGGTTTCAGAACAGCGCCTCCCCATGGTCGACCAAAGAAGTTGAGTGCAGATGCTTACCGTCAAAATGTACAAAAATGTGAGGGGTGTACTCACTTTTGTGACATAATGTGTATATAATAATATTTATTTTCTCTTTTTAACTTATTTACTTATTTCATTTACTTTTTTATACACATGTAATTTTTTTCTCACATCCTTCTTATGCCTTGGGGGTGAGAAAATACAAAAAAGTTAACATTACATTAGAATACATTTATACAACTTGTAGAATTTTATTATCATCGTGTTGAGTGGATGAAAAGCTGCAGCGGGAAGGATTTGTGGCCGTGAAGCGGTGCGGAGTGGGGGTGGCGGGGGATGGGGGGGTATCACAATAAAGCTGCCTGGGGGGAAACTAAATTCATATCCGTCCTTGTCGCAGGGGAACTTCAGGCATATCATTAAAATAAGTGCTGACTGTTCTTCATTAAAATGTAATTAAATGTATTTTATTCCGTTCTTCCCATCTCCTGCACACCAGATCTCCACCTTGGTTCAGCGCTGCGAGGCAATCGGGCCCTTATTGCAATGAGCTATTCTGCAGTTGAGCAAGAAGTTTTCAGGCACTGGGAGCTCATGGAGGTGTAGGGGTGTGTAAGAGGGTCGGTGCACAATGTAAGGATTTCCATGCAATGTTTATGGAGGAGGCTGGAGAGGGGGTAGGGTTGGTACAAGAAGTCTGCTGCGTGGTAAATGAAGATGGCACCTTCTGCACTGTGCATTGCGGCAGTGGTGTGTGAATAGCAAGGCTGGCTGAACAGATTTACAGATGTTTGAGAGCTTTTATTATCCTCTGCCAAGTCTAAATTTGTATTTTAATTATAGGTTCAATATAACTTGTATGTTTTAATTATTTACCATGAAGATTATCTTCTGGCAGGAAGGATGCCTAGAATAGCCCCTGATGGCAGGCTGGGCTCCTGATGACAGGTAGATCTCCTAGTTGGCTGGTTGGGCTCCTAATTACAGGTGGGGATCCTGATGATAGGCAGAGCTCCTGTTTGGCTCTTTGCCTGTCGCCGGGAGCCTGATGCTGCTGATGACAGGTAAGGCCCCAGATTAGCGGGTTGGGCTCCTGATGACAGGTTCAGATCCTGATGACAAGTAGAACACCTGATTAGCTGGTTGGCCTTATAAGGACAAGTACAGCTCCTGATTGGCTGGTTGGGCTCCTGGTGACAAGTACAGCTCCTGATTGGCTGGTTGGGCTCCTGGTGACAGGTATAGCTCCTGGTTGGGCTTCTGATGACAGGTAGAACTCTGAATTGGCTAGTTGGGTTCCTTATCATATGTGGAGCTCCTAATTGGGTTCCCGATGACAGGTAGATCTTGTGATTAGTTAGTTGGACTGCTGATGTCAGGTAGAGCTCCTGATTGGCTGGTTGGGCATGTTACCTGTCATCAGGAGCCTGATTGACTTGTTGGGCTCCTGATGACAAGTAGAGCTGCTGATTGGCTGGTTGGGCTCCTGATGACAGGTAGAGCTCTTGGTTGGCTGGTCGGGCTCCTGATGACAGGTCAGGTCCCTCATGACAAGCTCCTGTTTGGCTTGTTGGGCTCCTAATGACAGGTTGGGATCCTGATGGCAAGTACATAGAGCTCCTGATTGGCTGGTTGGGCTCATGATGAGGGGTAAAGCTTTTGATTGGCTGGTTGGACTCCTGATGACAGGGGAAGTTCCAAATAGGCTGGCTGGGCTCCTGATTGTCTGGTTGGGCTCATGATAACAGGTTGTCTGGTTGGGCTGCTGATGACAGGTGAGGCCCCAGATTGGCTGGTTGGGCTCCTAATGACAGGTTCAGATCCTGATGACAAGTAGAACTCCTGATTAGCTGGTTGGCCTCATAATGACAGGTAGAGCTCCTAATAGACTGTTTGGGCTCCTGATGATAGGTAGAACTCTTGATTGACTAGTTTTGTATCTTAATGACAAGTACAGCTCCTGATTGGCTGGTTGGACTCCTGATGACAGGTAGTGATTCTGATGACAAATAGAGCACCTGATTGGCTGGTTGGACAGCTGATGACAGGTAGAACTCTGAATTGGCCAGTTGGGTTCCTTATCATAGGTGGAGCTCCTGATTGGGCTCCTGATGACCGGTAGATCTTGTGATTGGTTGGTTGGACTGCTGATGAGAGGTAGAGCTCCTGATTGGCTGGTTGGGCTCCTGAGGAGGGGTAGAGCTCTTAAGTGGCTGTCTTGTCTGAATCTTCCAGCAGTGAATATGTGATTGGGTCTTGGTATTGGTCATTTGACTGGACCGGGAACCTTCAATTCCAAGAACAAGTAAGTTAGTAGAATGTGTAACTTCTCTTGAAAATTTGCAAGCTAAAACAGCTTTGGTTTGTTTGAGCTTAGCTCTGCTCTAACATCACTCTGCGCTTATTTTTCCCCCACCGCTTGTTATTTCTGCACCACCTGAAGGTTTGCCAATGCTCCCAGCATAGCTGCCCTTTTCACTGCTGATTGACTGCGGGATTTTGGAACGGGCCCAGGAAAGTCAGCACTGTGTGAAGGATTAATCCCTTCGGAGAGGCTTTAGAACATTCAGAATACTTTATGAACAACATTCCTGCTATCAGCCAATCGGAGAGCTCCAGCGGTCTTCACCTGTGTTTTGCTAGAGATCTGTAGGTAATTAGCAGACCATTGAGGTTTGGCATAATGAGACTGGATGGGAAATACAACTGCCCTTCGCTATCGGAGTTGTGGGTTGTCTTCTGTTCTCAGAAGAATGAGTACCATGTCCTCAATTTCCTAAATGTAGATTTCAACTCTAACTGGATGACATTTAGTTTTCTAAAGCACTGCGTCTCATAAACATTGCCATGGCTTGTTTTTTTTTTTTTCATGAATACTGTTTTCTCCTTTCTGTATCTCCGTGCTGCTGATCTCATGCAGCTTTTTTCAGCCATCTCCTGTCTGTATGCACCCGCTCCGGCATCAGCTGCACATCATTGCCCTTGACCGTCTTCACTGACCATTGTGGACCACATTTTGTCTAGTGTGTGTTGGCAGAGATGCCTGTAGCCTCTACCCGGGGTAATGATCATAAGGCACAAGAGATTTGGTTGAATTTTAACTTTTCACTTTAAAGCTGGATTCCAAGGGAATGAAAAATAACCATGTTGTGAGTTTCCCCCACACTGCAAGTTTTGAATGCACGTTTTTGCCTAGGGTACCGGTAAAAACCACATTTACCAATTTTATCCAGCGCTCCTACAGGCTCCTCCTTCTATGGAACCGGCCCCCCAAAGCCTCTGGCTGCAGCTGTGATGTCATCACATACAGTGCAGAACCTGCGGTCCTGTATTGTAGGTGGAGATACCGAAGGTCAGCCCACCATCCAGAGCACTTGGAGAGAAGAGGAAAGCGGGGGCTGTCGGGAGGAAGTGAGGGATAAAGTAAAATCTACTTTTTATTGGCCTCTTCTCCAGCAGTTGTAGCTGTGACGTCATCACGTATAATGCAGAACCTGCAGTTCTGCATTGTAGGTGAAGACACAGAGGGCCTGCCCACAACCAAGAGAAGAGGCAAGTGGCCACTGCTGGGGGGAGCAAGGGATGAGATGAATAAAAGTACTATTTACTGGCCTCTTCTCCAGCATTTTCAGCTGTGACGTCATCACGTATAATGCAGAACCTGCAGTTCTGCATTTTAGGTGAAGACGCAGAGGGCCCGCCTACAAACAAGAGCAGAGAGAAGAGGCAAGTGGCTGCTGCTGGGGGGAGCAAGGGATAAGGTAAATAAAACTACTTTTCATTGGCCTCTTCTCCAGTAGTTGCAGCAGTGACGTCATTGCGTACAATGCAGAACCTGCAGCTCTGCATTGTAGGTGTAAACAGAGGGTCCGCCCACAACCGAGAGAAGAGGCAAGTGGCAGCTGCTTGGGGAAGCAAGGGATAAGATAAATAAAAGTACTATTCATTTGCCTTTTCTCCGGCAGTTGCAGCTGTGACGTCATCACGTACAATGCAGAACCTGCATTTCGTCATTGTAGGTGAAGACACATAGGGCCCGCCCACAAACAAGAGCAGAGAGAAGAAGCAAGTGGCTGCTGCTGGAGGAGTGAGGGATAAGGTATATAAAAATACTTTTCATTGGCCTCTTTTCCAGCAGTTGCAGCAGTGACGTCATCACGTACAATGCAGAACCTGCAGTTCTGCATTGTAGGTGAAGATACAGAGCGCCCGCCCACAACCAAGAGCAGAGAGAAGAGGCAAGTGGCCACTGCTGGGGGGAGCAAGGAATAAGATAAATAAAAGTACTACTTATTGGTACCCTAGAGCCGCACTGCCAGGGTACCTCTTTCACATACCTGGAATTCAGCCAAATCTTTAAAATTATTAAAATGTCCAAAGCCAAACGAATCGATCTCTTATTGAGTGGTCCTTATATTATGTATACAGATTATCCTCCCGCCAGATGGTTGTTTTCGCCATCAAAAATGGTTTGTCCTTCACTTATCAGAATAAGGCCCAGTTTTTGCTGCCAATTTATTACCAATTGCGCTCCAACCACAAGAAACCCACCAAGCTGACCGTAGACCCCAAATTATCATTTTGCATGCCAGGCTCCCAGGGGCGTTTTCTGTATGCAGTGGGGCTTGTGTGTAAGATCAGAAGTTGGGTCCTCTTCTCCGCTACCCTATGCTATGGGCGATGCACAGTAGCAATGCTCAGATCTGGCAAACCTGGATGCAAGCCATCTGTTTCCAGGCTCAGTCAGGGGCGCTGATTGCATGTAAGCGGTTGCGTGATCGGTACATGCGATCAGCATTGCCCATTGATTTGCGCTTAATAAACACCTGTGCGCCTTCAGCCTTAGACTGCATACTAATTACTTTGCTTGGTTTTATAAATACCTTTTAGGATTCAGGCACATGGGCAATAAATGGTGTAAATGAGCTCCAGCGTACAAATCCTGGCCCATGCAGGTGGCATGTACATCCAGCTATAAAAGGGAATGGCGTACGTGCCTATACTTGGGTAAACACTGATGCATTCCTGTTTTGTCATTTACACCTGCATGCACGGCTAATGTATCTCACAAAAAGGAGCATTTTTATACTAGAGCTCATTGGCGCCACTTGCCACCCTTGTACACGAGCAACTATTATATGGAATGTTTGGGGGGGACTGGTGGGGAAAAGCCTGGCCCACACCATCCACTGGCATTGGTCTGGATGTGAAAGCAGGCCAAGCAGGGTCGGGACAAGGGGTGGGCAGAAGGTAGGTGCAACCAGCGGGTCGCAACTTCATTTCTGCTCTGACAGCTACTGGTTTCACACTGTGCTCTAATATGCCCACTCTGCACCCCAACTGCCCACAGCTGGCACAGAAAACACACCGTGCTCCAATATGCCCACTCTGTACCTCAACTGCCCACAGCTGGCACAGAAAAAATGTGCTCCAACATGCCCCCTCTGCACCCCATCTACCCACAGCTTGCACGGAAAACA
Source organism: Glandirana rugosa (assembly GCA_018402905.1). Lineage (NCBI taxonomy): Eukaryota > Metazoa > Chordata > Amphibia > Anura > Ranidae > Glandirana > Glandirana rugosa. The sequence continues at coordinate 886,890 of BLSH010352667.1, read as the reverse complement.
TGTTCCAACATGCCCCATCTGCCCACAGCTGGCAGGGAAAAAAGTGCTCCAACAAGCCCACTCTGTACGCCATCTGCCCATAGCTGGCACGAAAAAAAACACAGTGCTCCTACATGCCCACTCTGCACCCCATCTGCCCACAGCTGGCATGAAAAACACACGGTGCCCCAAAATGCCCACTCTGCACCCCATCTGCCCGCAGATGGCACAAAAACACACGGTGCTCCAACATGCCCACTCTGTACCCCATCTGCCCACAGCTGGCTCGGAAAACACTCTCCTCCTACATGTCCACTCTGCACCTCATCTGCCCATAGCTGGCACAAAAAAACACCATGCTCCAACATGCCCACTCTGCACCCCATCTGCCTACAGCTGCCACAGAAAACACAGTGCTTCAACATGCCCACTCTGCACCCCATCTGCCTACAGCTGGCACAGAAAACACACTGTGCTCCAAAATACCCATTCTGTACTCCATCTGCCCACACCTGGCACGGAAAACGCACCAAGCTCCATCATGCCCACTTTGCATCCCCATCTGCCCACAGCTGGCAGAAAAAACACACCGTGCTCCAACATGCCCACTCTGCACCTCATCTGCCCACAGCTGGCATGAATAACACACAGTGCTCCAACATGTCCACTCTGCATCCCATCTGCCCATAGCTGGCACACTCAAAAACACCATGCTCCAACATGCCCACTCTGCATCCCCATCTGCCCACAGCTGGCATGCAAAACACACCATGCTCCAACATGCCCACTCTGTAACCCATCTGCCCACAGCTGGCACAGAAAACACACCAAGCTCCAACATGCCCACTCTTGCTGGCACTGCGTTCAACTTATAGGGCAGGTGCAGTGCTGGTGATCTTCTTTGAGCTGCAGCTGTAACCGCATGGTGGCAAGGAGCAAAGTGCATAGTGGGCCCCCTCCTCCATGGGCCTCCACGCACTGTACAGGCTGCACAGGTTAAGGACATGCAGGTTCCCCAACCCCAATAGAAATGGGTGGATTGGTCCTTTAAGAGATGGGCGCCATAGCAAAAAAGAAAAAGTTTTTGAAATGCAAGACTTGACTTCAAAACCCCCGACCTTTCCTTGGATAACTTTGGTGTTCTCACTTCGAAGTTTAAAATGTTTTCTATTAGACGGAAGGCCGATGTGGCCTCCTGGTTACCTCCGGGAATGTGACCGAGGTGCGAGGTTTCTGTCTGACTGAGTGACGGAGCGATGTGGCCGCTTCAGAACAGCAAAAATCCATCTTTAGCGGAGGTACAGTAATGGTTTCATGAAATATTCACCGATTTTTTTCCTCCTAATCCATGGTCAGCCAGAAGGGATGGAAAGAATAAAAAACCTCAAAACTTAAAAGGGACGACAAATGAGTCTTTTCTCAACGTTCATGGCTTGATCTGCCTACACGAGGCTTTGATGGCCTGCTGGAGGCATGCGGGGACTGGATGGTGTTTCCAAGGGGATCTACGTTCTTTCTGAAGTCATTTATCGATTAATATGTTTATATAACCAGCTTATAGCGGTTCTAAATGCAGGAACAAAAATGTCATGTGTTAGATTACCAGTCCTTAGATGTGGTGGTGGCATTAGTTTTCTTTTATCTGTTTTTTTCCTTTGTTTCTCCTGGTGATCCTGCCAGTAACACATTTCCTGTCCTAGGATGACAACACTCACAATACTTTATCTATGGAGGAGCAGTGTTGTCACCCTAGGGCAGGCCTACCCCCCACCTACAGTATACCCCCCACCTACAGTATGCCCGCCACCTACAGTATACCCGCCACCTACAGTATACCCGCCACCTACAGTTTACCTCCACCTCATAACATGGAGGAGAAGTCTTCTATAGTCTTCAAAGAGAGCTGGAAAAATAGACAGAGGGCACCTTGGTATGAAGAGGAGTTAGTGGCAGAGATTCTGATTGGCCGCTTGCACAGGTAAAGTGCCAGATTGTCTGGTTGGGCTCCTGATGACAGGTAAAGCTCCAGATTGGCTGGTTGGGCTCCTGATGACAAGTAAAGTGATAGATTGGCTGGTTGGGCTCCTGATGACGGGTAAAGCGCTAGGTTGGCTGGTTGAGCTCTTGATGACAGGTAAAGCGCCAGATTGACTTCAGATGACCGATTGGAATCCTGATGACCGGTAAAGCCCCTGATTAGCTAGTTGGACTCCTGATCACAGGTAAAGCACTAGATTGGCTGGTTGGGCTCTTGATGACAGGTTGCGATCTTGATGACAAGAAGAGCTCCTGTTTGACTGGATGGGCTCCTGAGGACAGGTAAAGCATTACATTGGCTGGTTGGGCTCCTGATGATAGATGGAGCTCCACATTGACTGGTTGGGCTCTTGATGACAAGCAGAGCACCTGTTTGACTGGTTGGGATCCTGATGACAAGTAGATCTTCTAATTGTCTAGTTGGGCTCTTGATGACAGGTAAAGCTTTTAAAGCAGGTTGGGCTGCTGATGAAAGACAGAGCTCCACATTGGCTGGTTGGGCTAATGATGACAGATTGGAATCCTGTTGACAAGCAGAGCACCTGTTTCACTGGTCGGGATCCTGATGACAAGTAGATCTTCTAATTGTCTAGTTGGGCTCTTGATGACAGGTAAAGCACCAGATTGACTGGTTGGGCCCCTGATGACAGGTAAAGCATCACATTGGCTGGTTGGGCTCTTGATTATGCATCCGGAAACTTGATAACAGGTAGAGCTCTTCATTAGCTGGCTGGGCTGCTGATGATAGGTAGAGATCCACATTGGCTGGTTGGGCTCTTGATGACAAGCAGAGCACCTGTTTGACTGATTGGGATCCTGATGACAAGTAGATCTTCTGATTGTCTAGTTGGACTCTTGATGACAGGTAAAGCTTTTAAAGCAGGTTGGGCTGCTGTTGATAGATAGAGCTCCACATTGGCTGGTTGGACTGCTCATGACAGATTGGAATCCTGATGACAGGTAAAGCCCCTTATTAGCTGGTTGGGCTCCTGATGACAGGTAAAGCACCACTCTTCATTAGCTGGTTGGGCTGCTGATGATGGGCAGAGCTCCACATTGGCTGATTGTCTAGTTGGGCTCTTGATGACAGGTAAAGTATCACATTGGCTGTTTGGGCTCCTGATGATACAATTGGAACCTGATAACAGGAAGAAATCTTAATTAACTGGTTGGGCTGCTGATGATGGATAGAACTCCATGTTGGCTGGTAGGGCTCCTGATGATAGATAGAGCTCCACATTGGCTGGTTGGGCTGCTGATGATAGGTAGAGCTCCACATTGGCTGGTAGGGCTCCTGATGATAGATAGAGCTCCACATTGGCTGGTTGGGCTGCTAATGATAGGTAGAGCTCCACATTGGCTGATAGGGCTGCTGATGATAGGTAGAGCTCCACATTGGCTGGTAGGGCTGCTGATGATAGGTAGAGCTCCACATTGGCTGGTAGGGCTTCTGATGATAGGTAGAGATCCACATTGGCTGGTTGGGCTCTTGATGACAAGCAGAGCACCTGTTTGACTGGTTGGGATCCTGATGACAAGTAGATCTTCTGATTGTCTAGTTGGACTCTTGATGACAGGTAAAGCTTTTAAAGCAGGTTGGGCTGCTGTTGATAGATAGAGCTCCACATTGGCTGATTGGACTGTTCATGACAGATTGGAATCCTGATGACAGGTAAAGCCCCTTATTAGCTGGTTGGGCTCCTGATGACAGGTAAAGCACCACTCTTCATTAGCTGGTTGGGCTGCTGATGATGGGCAGAGCTCCACATTGGCTGATTGTCTAGTTGGGCTCTTGATGACAGGTAAAGTATCACATTGGCTGTTTGGGCTCCTGATGATACAATTGGAACCTGATAACAGGTAGAACTCTTAATTAACTGGTTGGGCTGCTGATGATGGATAGAACTCCATGTTGGCTGGTAGGGCTCCTGATGATAGATAGAGCTCCACATTGGCTGGTTGGGCTGCTGATGATAGGTAGAGCTCCACATTGGCTGGTAGGGCTGCTGATGATGGGTAGAGCTCCACATTGGCTGGTTGGGCTGCTGATGATAGATAGAGCTCCACATTGGCTGGTAGGGCTGCTGATGATAGATAAAGCTCCACGTTGGCTGGTTGGGCTGCTGATGATAGACAGAGCTCCACATTGACTGGTTGGGCTGCTGATGATAGACAGAGCTCCACATTGACTGGTTGGGCTGCTGATGATGGGTAGAGCTCCACATTGGCTGGTTGGGCTGCTGATGATAGATAAAGCTCCACATTAACTAGTAGGGCTGCTGATGATAGATAGAGCTCCACAATGGCTGATAGGGCTGCTGATGATAGGTAGAGCTCCACATTGGCTGGTTGGGCTGCTGATGATAGACAGAGCTCCACATTCGCTGGTTGGGCTGCTGATGATAGGTAGAGCTCCACATTGGCTGGTTGGGCTGCTGATGATAGGTAGAGCTCCACATTAACTGGTTGGGCTGCTGAAGATAGGTAGAGCTCCACATTGGCTGGTTGGGCTGCTGAAGATAGGTAGAGCTCCTGATTGGCTCTTATGAGATGTAGTTGGTAGAACCCAAAGTTCTTATCCATGCAGGTTGAGGAGCTCCAGGATGCTTGTCTTATACAGAAGACTGTATTTTCAGTTTTCTCCAGGACTAAGAAACCCTGGATTGGGTCCTGGAGCATGGAGGCTTTGTAGAGTGTTGGGTATGTCAAAGCCAGCACAGTGCTTGTATTGCCAGTATGGTAGTCCAGCACAGTGGTCACTGCCTGACTGATGCAGCACAATGGTTAACTTGTTTCTCTCAGCGCAAGCCATAGCTTTGTAAGATCTCAGGATCTCAAATCCATCCCTTGGCTTCTCCACACCCCTGTGGCGGGTACTAGCGCTGCATCTGTTTTGCAACCCCGGGGGGGGGGGCGGGGGCACACAGCAGAGGCCCGTCACATGTCCCAGTCAGCTCAGCACGCCCAAACTTACCCGGGTCTATCCACTACTTGACTGGTTGTTGCGGGTCCCCGCACTTCACCCATCGTCTCCGCACTGCGCCAACTGCTTTCCACTTTGGCGGCTCTGTATCGCGCCAATCTTCCACTTCTCACTTTATCCGCTGCACCCAAATCTCTGGAGCGTATCCGAAACTTTCTCCAATGTCGGAAATTCTTTTTTTTTTTTCCTTCAGTATTATCAGAGAGTCGCTCACAGGTGTAATCTCATTACCGTGCCACACTTGCAAGCACAGAGCGCTCGTTAACCGTTCTCACCTTTGTGACAAGCTCGGCTCATCAAACCTGCCGCATCAGTGCGACGGGAGAAAAAGAAGTTCTTTGGTTCGTTTTCTGCTTTTTCCTTTTTTTTATTTTTTTCATATATTTTCTCTTTTTTTATTTTTTATATATATTTTCTCTTTTTTTTTTTTTTTATATATTTTCTCTTTTTTTTTTTTCTTGTAAGATTATAATTGTTATTATTTTTTGGTGCACAGGCAGGAAGGATTAAATGCTCCACCAGGGAGTTTACGGCGTACATCTTTTTGCTCCTCAGGACCTCAGTAATGTAAAAATTGACATCTGAAGCGGTTGTTAGCGGAAGCAGATTGCCTCCTTTCACCGAAGATTGAGGCCCGGCTCCCCCGGACCAACGCCGAACGCACAAGCCTGAGCTTTGATTGCCGAGCAATTGACCGTAATCAGGCTGCAGCCATTTGTGGCCGATGGCGTCGGGGAGTCAAGAGGATTAGCAAAATTGCATTCGGTGGTCGGATTGCAGCGCGGCCGCGTGCCGGAGTGTTTATTTCTGTTTGCTTGCTTGTAATGGTCCATTATGGATCGGGGGCCGGGGTTTATTATTATTTTGGTTTTGTGTTTTTTTCATCATTCCCAACCATTTTTACCTAAAATAAATAAAATAAAGCAGGAAAAAAATGTATCTATTGTATCTATGTATTGACAATTTTATTGATCAAGATAAAGTCAGCCGATGTGAAATAATTTGTATTTTCCAGAATAAAGAGCACCAATCCACTGATGTGTGTCTGGATTAAGTTTACTATTCATTGCAAGCAAATAAAACTGACCAACGCGTTTCAAGTGTTGCAAAAGCTCTCCTTCACCAGGGCTGGAATGCAAGTAGCTCTGCGGGTCAGAGGAAGCTTTTCCTCAGTCTCCCCTCCCCCAGTGATTAGACTGTACATTGTAACTTTGTAGAAGGAGGAGGGGGCATTTCCTCAGTCTCCCCTCCCCCAGTGATCAGACTGTACATTGTAACTTTGTAGAAGGAGGAGGAGGCATTTCCTCAGTCTCCCCTCCCCCAGTGATCAGACTGTACATTGTAACTTTGTAGAAGGAGGAGGAGGCATTTCCTCCGTCTCCCCTCCCCCAGTGATCAGACTGTACATTGTAACTTTGTAGAAGGAGGAGGAGGCATTTCCTCCGTCTCCCCTCCCCCAGTGATCAGACTGTACATTGTAACTTTGTAGAAGGAGGAGGGGGCATTTCCTCAGTCTCCCCTCCCCCAGTGATCAGACTGTACATTGTAACTTTGTAGACAGAGGAGGAGGCATTTCCTCAGTCTCCCCTCCCCCAGTGATCAGACTGTACATTGTAATTTTGTAGAAGGGAGGGGGAAGCATTTCCTCAGTCTCCCCTCCCCAAGTGATCGACTGTACTTGTTTAGAGATGATTTATCTGAAGTAGATGGTGACCCTGGATGATGCTTGTACAAAATGGCGCCATTCTTATGGAGGGAAGAGGTATTGTCAGGGGGAATATTGTGAGAGTGAGAGTTAATAAACACCTGGAAGTGTTACACTGACTGATAGCAAAATATACCCAACGATGGGTCCAAGTGAACATTTGAGAATTGGTGAGATAAGGCGTTTAGATGGTGGACAGGAAGGATGCGCCTCGGGGCCTCCGGCGCGGCGTAGGGGCGATTCGTGGTTTAGTTGCGGCCTCTGCTGTAGCGGCTCATCTTGTGATATGATAATTTCCTGGGCTACATTTCGATATCATATTAATGTCACTGACCACTTGTCCCGCGCTCTCCGGAGGCGGAATCTATACATGGGTTATTTATGAGACCCACACAGCGCCGGGCTAATAAAATTATAAGAGCAACGCGCCGTGTATCAGATAAGAGAGCGAATCTGCCCTGCAGAGCTAGCTATCTAAACGAGATCTTCCAGGGATTAATTCAATCCTTGCCTTGCCTGAGGGACGGTTTCCTTGCTCCTCTCCTCTGGAACACGGGCTGCGTCTTTGCGTCATGGCGGAGAGGACGGCGTGATGGGGGAGGGGGGGGCGACCAGGAGTGTCGCTGCCTAAAGTTCTCCCACGTCAACCGTGACTCCCCGCTTTCCTACCTGCGCCATGAGAGACCCGAGAACGGCACTCCCACATTTCTGCTAAATTGTTTATTTCCTGCAAAGATTTCCAAATTATCACCTCTGATCTTTTATTATTTTATTCTTATTTACTCCAAAAACTCCTCTCTTATCATTTCCTTTATTCCCTCCCTGTTTTCACACTTTCCTCTCCAAACCTCACTTTTATCATTTCTGGTATTCCCTCCTCTCTCCTCTCTCCTCTCCTCTCCTCTCCCCTCCTCTCTCTTCCCTTCTCTTTCCCTCTCTTCTCTTTCCTTCTCCTTCTCTTCCCCTCTCTTTTCCTCTCTTCTCCTTTCCTCCTCTCTTTTCCTCTGTTCTCATTTCCTCTCTCATTTGCTCTTTTCCTCTCTTCTTCTTCTTTCTCCTCTCCTCAACTCTCCTCTCCTCGGCTCTCTTCTCTCTTCCTTTCTTCTCCTTTCTCCTCTCCGTGACACTCTTCTCTTCTCTTTTCTTTTCTTCACTCTTCCTCTCTCCTCCCCTCCTCTCTCTCTTTTCCTCTCTTTTCTCCTCTCTTCTCCTTTCCTCTGTTCTCTTTTCCTCTCTCTTTTCTTTTCCTCTCTTCTCCTCTCATTAAAATTTTTATATTTTCCTCTCTTCTTTTCCTCAACTTTCCTCTCCTCTTCTCTTTTCCTCTCTTCTTTCACTTTCCTCTTTTCCTCTCATCTCTTATCCTCTCTTCTCCTTTCTTATCTTCTCCTTTCTTCTCTCCCCTTTTCCTCCCTTCTCTTTTCCTCTCTTCACTTCTCCTTTCTCCTCTCCTCAACTCTTTCCTTTCCGCTCCTCTCCTTGGCCCTCTTCTCTTTTCTTCTCTCTCCCTCTCTTCTCCTCTTTTCCTATTTCTCCTCTCGTCTCCTTTCATCTGTTCTCTTCTCTCTCTTTTCTTTTCCTTCCTTCTCCTTTCTTCTCTCCTTTCCTTGACATCCCTATATCCTTTTCTCTTTTTTCTCTTTTCTCCTTTCTCCTCTTCTCTAATCTCTTCTCCTTTCTCATCTCTTCTCCTCTTCTCCTCTTCTCTCCTCTCTTCTCCTCTTCTCTCCTCTCTTCTCCTCTTCTCTCCTCTCTTCTCCTTTCCACTCTTCTATCTTCCTCTCTCCTCCTCTCTTCTCTTTCTCTCCTGTCCTCTTCTTTTTCACTGTCAGCTTCCTTTCTCTACTCTCTACTTTTTTTTGCTCTTCTTTCCTATCCTCCTCTTTTAGCATTCTCTTCCTTTTCTTTGCTTTTCTCTCACTCTTCTCCTTTCTCACCTCCTTCTTTCTTTTCTCTTTTCTTATTCTTTATTCTCACTCGTCCTTCTACTCCGCTATTGCTCCTCTTTCCTACTCTTCTTTTTTTTTTTTTTTCTCCTTCCCTCGCCTTTCTGTCTCTTCTTGTCTTTCCTCTCTCACTCTTCTCTCCTCTCTCACTCTTCTCTCATCTCTCACTCTTCTCTCCTCTCTCACTCTTCTCTCATCTCTCACTCTTCTCTCCTCTCACTCTTCTCTCATCTCTCACTCTTCTCTCATCTCTCACTCTTCTCTCCTCTCTCACTCTTCTCTCATCTCTCACTCTTCTCTCTTCTCTCACTCTTCTCTCCCCTCTCACTCTTCTCTCCTCTCACTCTTCTCTCATCTCTCACTCTTCTCTCATCTCTCACTCTTCTCTCCCCTCTCACTCTTCTCTCATCTCTCACTCTTCTCTCATCTCTCACTCTTCTCTCCTCTCACTCTTCTCTCATCTCTCACTCTTCTCTCTCTACTCTCTTCTCACTCTCTACTCTCTTCTCACTCTCTACTCTCTTCTCACTCT
>BLSH010352667.1:840198-850335 GCA_018402905.1 Glandirana rugosa | reverse complement strand
GGTGATTGGGGGGGACTTGTGCTAGGAGGGGAAATTTGTGTGGGGGGGATTTGTGCTAGGATAGGGGATTGGGGGAGGATAACTTGTGCTGGAAGGGGACTTTAATGTGTGTGTGTGGGGGGGGGGGGGGATTGTACTTGGAGGGGAAGGTTGAGGGGTAGAGGATTTGTGCTAGCAGGGGGAATATTTTCTTTGGGGGGGATTTGTGCTGGGGGCATATGGAGAGAGAGAGGATTTGAGCTGGGTGCTTAGGGAGTGAGCATGCAGATTAGCAATCAATTCTTTTTTTTGGGGGGGATTTTTGCTGACACATAATGCTTATAAATAGTGGGAGGGGGGGCACAATTTGGCATGTTTGCCCTGGGCTCTAGTTGACCTTGCCTCAGCATTGGTTGATATCTTTGGCCATATTTCTGGTAAATCACTTGCAAACCGCAACACCTATTTACGCATTGTGGTCAGCAAGAGGTTAAATGAATGACACAAACATATTTTGTCTATAGCTGACGTGGCCAGGTCTGTTACTGAGTGCTGATTACTGAGTGCACTGTTGTGCCTATTGAACTGCACAGTCACTAGATAGATGGGGGTAAGTCTATGTACACAGAGGGTTGTTAGCAGGGCTGCCTTTAATATTGATTTGACCCTGGGCAAACCTTTTCTTGGGCCCTCCCGAATCCACTTGTCCACTGCAGGCAGTACGGACTCAAGGGGAAAGCTGCATTGGGACCCACAACAATGACTGGGCCTGGGGCAGCTGCCCCTTTTGCCCTGCATTAAAGATGACCCTGGCAGGGCCGTCTTTAATATTGATTGGACTCTGGGCAAACATTTTCTTGGGCCCTCCCGAATCCATGTATCGACTTTTTGCGGACAGTGCAGGCTCAAGGGGCAGCTGCATTGGGCCCCACAACAATGACTGGGCCTGGGGCAGCTGCCCCTTTTGCCCTGCGTTAAAGATGACCCTGGCAGGGCCATCTTTAATATTGATTGGACCCTGGGAAATAGTTTTCTTGGGCCCTCCCGAATCCAATTATCGACTTTTTGCGGACAGTGCAGGCTCATGGGGCAGCTACATTGGGCCCCACAACAATGACTGGGCCCGGGGCAGCTGCCCCTTTTGCCCTGCGTTAAACATGACCCTGGCAGAGCCGTCTTTAACATTGATTGGACCCTGGACAAACATTTTCTTGGGCCCTCCCGAATCCACTTATCGACTATTTGCGGACAGTGCAGGCTCAAGGGGCAGCTGCCCCTTATGCCCTGCGTTAAAGACAGCCCTGGTTGTTAGTAGAAAGCCTTTTGGACTTTTTATTTATTTTGGTGACTGCAATTGAGCACTTTTTACAGCAGAGCATCTCCAGATCACAACCAAAGGGGTAAGTGTAAAGGGGCAGTGTTTGCAGCTCCCCTCCCCCACATCCATAAGTCGGATCTTTGCAGAGAACCCCTTAAAAAAGAACCCTACAAAGCACATTTCGCCTACAGCCGCGCGGCGGTATCTGAACGGTATCTGAACATCGCCCACCAAAGCCCGGGAAATGAGCCGGCGCTCTTTGGTGTCAGGCAAGTGACAGGAACAGGCTCTTTCCTCTCTCCTTTTGTGCGTCTCGGAAAGTCGCTCACTCGGCTTCGCAACCGAACACCATAAAAAAAGATGTTGAACTGTCAGCAGATTTCCCTCAATGTGTGTTTAACGCGTTTTCCTTGGCTGGGAGGAAGTTTGACACTGAAAGAGTAAAACATGCTGAACATTTAATAGGCTGCTAAATCGTGCGACGCGCAAACTTCCTTTATCGCTTTTATCCGCGACGTGAATTTTCAAAAGGGGCTCAAAATAAGGAAAAGAGAAAAAAAGTCTTCAACGGTCACAGTAGCCGCGTCTCCTTGTAAAGCTTCACTATTTAACCACTTCAGCCCCGGAAGGATTTCCCACTTTAGGACCAGAGCACTTAATGCGATTCGGCGCCTGCGTCGCTTTAACTGACAATTGCGCGGTCGTGCGACGTTGTACCCAAACAAAATTTGCGTCCTTTTTTCCCACAAATAGAGCTTTCTTTTGGTGGTATTTGATCACCGCTGCGTCATTTCTGAACGCCGCTATAAACAAAAGAAGAGCGACAATTTTGCAAAAAACAATTTCTTACTTTTTGCTAAAAAACAAATCCCCCAAAAAATATTTAAAAAATGTTTTGGCTGATTTATATTCTTCCTCATATTTTTGGTTTAAAAAATTGCAATCGATTTTTGATTGGTTTGCGCAAAAGTTGCCGTGTTTACGGATGATGAGAATTAATTTCTGGGGTTTTTATTTTATTTTACTAGTAATGGCGGCGATCTGCGATTTTTAGCGGTACTGCGATATTTCAGCGGACATGTCGGAACATTTTGACACTTTTTTGGGACCATTGGCATTTATACAGCGATCAGTGCTATAAAAATGCACTGATTACTGTGTAAATGCCATTGGCAGTGAAGGGGTTAACCTGGAGGGGGCGCTCTCACATGATGGCGGTTTGCGATATCGAGCCACTTTGTCGCCGTCAGACGCCGGTCGGCAAGTGGTTAATTTGGAGGTCCCAACTCCGCCTCCTGATAGGCTCCTGAACCCTTAAGCCTTGTACACACGAGCCGATGGTTGGTCAACTGAACGTCCAACTTCTTCCCAAATTGGGCGACGGCGGTTTGGTCTAGCGTACTAACATGAAGTGTGTTACGAGCGTATAACGAGGAAGTTCAGGTGAATGTGATTTGTGAATGAGGAACACAGGTTGCACGACCGACCACTTCCCGGATTCCAAGCATGCGTGTTCGCACTTCCAACTTTTGGTTGGTCAACTTCTGTACACACGAGCCAACAATCGGCCAACGCCTTGTTGGCCAACACAAGTTTTCTAGTCCCGCCGCCCAACTTGCCTTTGGGTAAACTGCAGAAAATTTTATCTGACCACCGGTACTCTTTAAAAATACAATTTGAATTTAAAAAATAGCAAAAAATGAACATGGAAGTGTGTGTGTGGCAGGGAGGGGGGACCATGTGATGTGATTGGTGTTCAGGCCCAGCCTTTGGCTGTGCCTTATTGGTGATCCTTCCCATAATTGGAGATCATGTGATCAGTGCCTGAGCCAGTCATTGGCTGTGCCTTATTAGTGATTCTTCCTATTGGCAGAGACCATGTGATCAGTGCCTGGGTCCAGGCATTGGTTGTGCCATAACATTCAACCTTGCCATCAGCAGGCACCATGTGATCAGTGCCTGAGTCCACTCATTGGCTCTGCCATAACAGTGACCCTTCCCTTTAGTGAAGATCATGTGATCAGTGCCAGAGTCCACTCATTGGCTCTGCCATAACAGTGACCTTTCCCTTTAGTGAAGATCATGTGATCAGTGCCTGAGCTCAGTCATTGGTTATGCCATAACAGTGATCCTTCACATCGGCAGAGACCATGTGATCAGTGCCTGAGCCCAGTCATTGGCTGTGCCTTATTGGTGATCTTTCCCATCAGTGGAGATCATGTGATCAGTGCCTTAGCTTAGTCATTGGCTTTGCCATAACAGTAATCCCTCCATCGGCAGAGACCATGTGATCGGTGTCAGAGCCCAGTCATTGGCTGTGCCATATCAGTGAGCCTTCCCATTGGCACACATCATGCAATCAGTGCCTGAGCCCAGGCATTGAGTGATCCATCCCATTGGCAGAGACCAGGGGCGTTGCTAGGGGGAGGCTATTGGGGCTACAGCCCCGAGTCTGGGGCCTAAAGCCCCGAGTCTCTTACCGGGTGGGTGCAGTTCTGCAATTTGCAGGTATTTCTCGGTCCGGAATGCAGGAGGCAGGGGCAGACTTAGCCGTGGTAGCACGGGCTCCAGCTCGGCCCTCGCCTCCACCTGATGTATGGGGAGGCTCTCTGGGTACCCTGATGTATGGGGAGGAACTCTAGGGACCCTGATATATGGGGAGGCTCTCTGGGGACCCTGATATATGGGGAGGTTCTCTGGGGACCCTGATGTATAGGGGTGTTCTCTGGGGACCCTGATGTAAGGTGGGGCTCTCTGTGGACCCTGACATAAGGGGGATCCGCAGAAATGTAACAATGTTTATATATACATGTGTATGCCCGCTCAAGCGTATGACTCTACTTTGCTGCAATGGGCTCTAGCCCCAGATATTTTGTAGACCTAGCAACGCCCCTGGCAGAGACCACATGATCTGTGCCTGAACCTTATCAGTAATCTTTCCCATCAGCAAGAAGGGAGGACCCTCACCTTGCCAATGTCCAAATAGTTGAAAAAAGGACTGAGAAAGTAATATATACTTTATCAAAAAATAGCGGACTTTGTGGGCACAACACGAGGCAGTACGTGGAAAAGCAATACAATCTTTATTACAATTAATGTTAAAATCACACACATAATAAAATCGTTCTAACACCCTCTACTCAACAGTAGGTCAACAGGTACCCAATTGCAGACACGGAGGCATGGATCCGATCATATAAGACGTATAGAGTTCCTTCAGACCTAGAAGACAATGTAGGTAGGTATCAAGAGCCAAGTCCATAACTCCTCCATGTATGCTTGGCAACGCGTTTTGCACAAATTGTGTTTCCTCAGGACAAATTGGCTAGGTGCTATTATAAAACTGGCTGGCCTTGAAAAACGGACTATGGGCGGGAACAGACCCTTGGAGTGGACATAGGGGCCTCCAAGGAGAGAACAAAGGAAGCCAGGTGACCCCTAATGTCCAACTCCCCACACTGAGCCGGAAGGAGGCCCAACTCCCAAGGTAGCTAAAGTGCCTGGCCACTCAAAAGGAGGAAGTAGATATTAGTTTGTGGAAAGTTGATAGGAATACCAAAAGGTATAGAAGGGTGAGCCAAAGAGGTCCAATTTTAGAGGATTGAAAGTGCAGAGGGGTCCCAAACAGGGGGTGAACATGCAATATCTATAGAGCAAATTCGCCGCGGGCTAGGGTTTAGCCTTGTAAGGTCACAACACTATAACACCCTTCTAACGGAGTTGTTTAGTTAAAGAATCTCAGATGGGGCCTGCTGGTTACCAGGCAGAAATTAGATGCCTGGCTTGTAATATTGGAGTAAGCCCCAACGTAGGAGTAACTCCCCACGTGGGAGCTCTCAAGTGGAGCTTAGCCAAACACCCAATGGGGTGGGGGAGCCTCTCGTGGACGATCTGGAAGTCTAAGGTGTCCCCACCAGCCCATCAGCAGGGACCATTTGATCCATGCCTGAGCCCTATTAATGATCCCTACCATTAGTCGGGATCATGTGAACAGTGCCTAAGCCAAGTTATTGGCTGTGCCTTATCAGTGCCCATCAGTGGATGCCATGTGATCAGTGACTGAGCCCAGGCATTGGTTGTGCCGTAATAGTGATCCTTCCCATTGGCAGAGACCATGTGATCAGTGCCTGAGCCCAATTAGTGATCCTTACCATTAGTAGGGATCAGGTGATCAGTGCCTGAGCCAAGTTATTGGCTGTGCCTCATCAGTGACCCTTCCCATCAGTGGATGCCACGTGATCAGTGACTGCGCCCAGGCATTGGTGGTGCCGTAATAGTGATCCTTCCCATTGGCAGAGACCATGTGATCAGTGCCTATGGCCCAGTCAGTGACTATAACAATGATCCTTCCCATCAGCGGGCATCATATAGCCATTGCCCTGATGTTGGTCATGTGACTAACTACTGGAAGGAGAGCTGATTCCCATTTTCTCCATAAATGGTACATTTTTCATTCGGATTCCTTATATGATGAGTGTAGATTTTTTTTCAAATCTATCAAACATTATATGAGATTCCAGCCTTTCGAATGGAGTGGGGGGCGCTAGAGCCGCTGTCAGGTTTTTATTTCCCTCGGTATCCCCAATGAATAATTTCCACTAACTTCCTGTTGTGTCACTGGGACAGGAAATGAAGAAAAACCTAATTTATCCGCAACAAAACTGGTTTGGGTTACCGGTTTTATTTTTCTCATCAGGACAAGGTCCACGTTCCTAACATCTCCTCCGAAAAGGGAAAGTTGGCTTTCAGCGCCCGGCGATCAAAGGAGGAAACGCATTTTAAACAACTTATCAAAGCCTTAGACTCCTTATAAGGATTTAATCAGCCGTGAAGTGTAAAGATTTCACATTTTCTCCCCCTTCTCACCCAGCTAATGATAGCAACATAATTCCTCCGTACGAGGGGACTTCCAGAGAGTGCAACGTCGGCACATTTCCCCGGGAAAGGGAGGTTTGTATCCAGAGTTTTATCACTCCCGATGATTGTATCTCGCTGCCTGTAGAACATAAAAAAAGAAATTTAACTTTCCTAACGCGTGGTTTTTTTTTTCGGGAAAGGTGTCAGTCAGAGGCGGTTAACTCCGAGTGCGCCGGAATGGCCGCGGTTTGAGGCGCAGTGCGTCGGCGGCCTGGGGGGGGGTGGTTAATGGCGCCGAGGAGCTGCGGAGAGCAGATTTGTCAGCTGTATGGGGCAATTACAGAGGAAGAGAATGCGCAGGTGATTAGCACACATCAAACGGCGGGATTAATGGCTTGGCTGCCGCCGCAAAGAGCGAGAAATCCTTTTGTTACCTAGATAAGAACATTAAAAAAAAAAAAAAAAAAAGCAGAGAGTGACAAAGAGTCTGAGATGTGTTGAAGACGCCGACGCCGCACGTGTGCCGTGTCCTTGTCAGAGCTGTGCTGTGTGCAAAGATGGCGAGAAAAATAATAATATCCATGTATGCATGCAATGTGCACATTCTACGCACCTACATATGTACTGACGCGTTTCACATCCAACACAGAGAAACCTGAGAGGAGTATGAAGGTCATGGAGGAAAATACAATTCAGGGGCACAATGCAGCGCTTCCTCCATCAGGAGCTCCCATAAGAGAGCCCCCTATACATAAGGTGCCCCCATAAGAGAACCCTTAGATATCAGGTGGCCCCATAAGAGAACCCCTATACATCAGGTAGCCCCATAAGAGAGCCCCTATGCATCGGGTGGCCCCATAAGAGAACCCCAATACATCAGGTGGCCCCATAAGAGAACCCCAATACATCAGGTGGCCCCATAAGAATGCCCCTATGCATCAGGTGGCCCCATAAGAGAGCCCCTATACATCAGGTGGCCCCATAAGAGAACCCCTATACATCAGGTGGCCCCACAAGACAGCCCCTATAATCAGGTGCCCCCATAAGAGAACCCCTATACATCAGGTGGCCCCACAAGACAGCCCCTATAATCAGGTGCCCCCATAAGAGAATCCTTATACATCAGGTGCCCCCATAAGAGAATCCCTATACATCAGAATTTCCGAATAACGAAAAAATCATCCGATTTTGAGCCGAAATGAACCGCACATAAAAATATACACCCCTAAGCGTTTATGACGCTACCATAAAAATATGTATCCAACAGATCCCCTTTAAATCGATGAGTTCGATGCCCCGCTTAGAAGGTGACCTTTTCCCGCAGAGTTTCGCTGTTGTGCTTTCAGCGCGGCCTCCGCGGTGACATCCAAGCATAAACTCCGACTGTTTGTTCTTATCGGTGGATGCGGCTGAAAAGCGCGCCGCGTCTCGGCTCTCCCGCTAAAATTACCCAGAACATCCTTGAATAAAGTTTCAAAGCCTGACCTCTTGTTCTGACTTTTCTCCGAGCGAGGAATAGATATATTTTTCCATCTCTCCGTATTGATCTGTTTCATTTATCTGAAAAGTTTTCGAGGTCTCTGGCACCCCTCCCCCCCCCCCTCCTCCTCGCGGCGTGTCTTCGGCGAGCGGCGCGCTAGAAGCGAGAAATTGTAAAATGAAGGGTAAGTATTTAATCGGAGGTGTCGGGTACAATATCTACATCGCATCCCTCCGGGGGTTCTGGCGCCGATCCCCGGTGAATTCTTATTTTTAATCCGCATCCCGCGCGGCGCCTGCGGGCTCCCATGTGAAGATGGCGGCACTCCGTGGGACGGCTCCCCCCACAGGAGCAAAATATTAAGCAAACGCCACCATCTTTTTAATGGGTCGGCACACGTCAAATCTAATATATCAGACGCTGGAGCGTAACGGGGATCCTTCAGTTTCTTCACTTTGTGAATAAATATTCAACATGTTACAGTATACAGCAGAAGATATATATACACCAATCAGAAGCCATCCTTCAGCTCCAATCCAGTGACTGTGCCTAGGCTGTGATGATGTCATCAGTCTGCTGCAGGCAGGAGGAAGCATTTCCTCAGTCCCCCCCAGTGATCAGACTGTACATTGTAACTTTGTAGGAGGAGGAGGAAGCATTTTCTCAGTCTCTCCTCCCCCAGTGATCAGACTGTACATTGTAACTTTGTAGAAGGAGGGGGAGGCATTTCCTTAATCTCCCCTCCCCCAGTGATCAGACTGTACATTGTAACTTTGTAGGAGGAGGAGGAAGCATTTCCTCAGTTCCCCTCCCCCAGTGATCAGACTGTACATTGTAACTTTGTAGGAGGAGGAGGAAGCATTTCCTCAGTCTCCCCTCCCCCAGTGATCAGACTGTACATTGTAACATTGTAGAAGGAGGAGGGGGCATTTCCTCAGTTCCCCTCCCCCAGTGATCAGACTGTACATTGTAACTTTGTAGGAGGAGGAAGCATTTCCAAGAAGCACCGTGTGATTTGTCATGCTGCTGCATGTGAGGGGAAATTTCCATCTCCTCTGGAGGATCGGCTGGGAGAACCGATTCCATCTCCATCCTCACAATTCCTAATGATGGCGGCCGGCAGCTCTAATCTCCGCTTCTAGGACTTTGCCGCCATCGCCGGTATTGCCGCACGCTCCATTGAGATGTAAAAGGAGCAGCAAGAAACGCTGCGCATGTGATGATGTGCTTCCCCCCCCCCCTCAATAATTCCATTAAAGATGGAAGGCTTTGTAAAGAGCGCAGTGTATGGGGGGGTCATAGCACTGTATTGCCGCCAACAGTTCATAGCACGGTATGGCGGTGATATGAATTAAACCGAGCGACCTTCGATGACAGGAGGGTAGGACGCCCGCTGAGTGAGGGGAAGGCTGCTCATGCTCAGGGGGTCAGGATTCTTCCACCCACAGACACCATAAAATCGCCATCTCGCTAACTGAAATGTCACAGGCTGCTCCTCGCTGCCTTACACAGCCGGTGTCGCAGCTCGGCGGGTGGGCTGTTACGCACACGCGCGGTATGTGGCGGATGGAAAGGCTAAGGCCCAGAGTACAAAAAAAATAAAAAATAAAAAATGATTTTATTTAACGCCGGCTTGTCTGGAAGATCCACATAACGCCTCCGCATTCGAAGAATTCTACTCCCCTCTGGTGGCCCGGTTCTTCTACTGTCCCTCCGGCACTATGGCCTCCATCTGAATCCTCCGCATTCAACACTTCCGGGAGTGCCGGATCCCTGACCCCCCCACCTCATCTGACACTTTGACTCCATTCCCTAACAATACAGGACAGCGCAGAGACTTAGGGGTTGGAGGATGGAGTCACAGTGCACCGATGTCGACTGGAACAGATGGGGAGGTTGGCGTCAAGGGCTACCGGATGGGTGATTCTTCTTCTTCTATTACTGGGAGCTTTTTTTTTTCTAATTCTTAGATCCCTGCCATGAAACCACATCGAACATTCATGTCTTATTTGTTGCCTACCTTGCTCCATGTGTCCAGTTAAAGGCCGGGCCTCCCTCACCTGTGTGCTTTAGTAGGCCCTCCTCAGCTGGGCTGCACCCCAGGCCCTAATTGGGAACAAGATATAACACCTGGCAGTGCCATTGGCATCACCAATGTAAGGAGCATTTTTCCCACTGATCACCAATGTAAGGAACATTCTTCCCACTGACCACCAATGTAAGGAACATTCTTCCCACTGATCACCAATGTAAGGAACATTCTTCCCACTGATCACCAATATTAGGGACATTCTTCCCACTGATCACCAATGTGAGGAGCATTCTTCCCACTGACCACAAATATTAGGGACATTCTTCCCACTGATCACCAATGTAAGGAGCATTCTTCCCACTGATCACCAATGTAAGGGACATTCTTCCCACTGATCACCAATGTAAGGGACATTCTTCCCACTCACTAGTCACCCTTCTTACAGGGAATGTAACCACTAGTCACCCTTCT
>BLSH010352667.1:789749-806503 GCA_018402905.1 Glandirana rugosa | reverse complement strand
GGTGGTGTTGTAGTGGTGTAGTTGTGGTGGTGGTGTTGTAGTAGTGGTGGTGGTGTGGTAGTGGTGGTGGTGTTGTAGCGGTGTAGTAGTAGTGGTGTGGTGGTGGTGGTGTTGTAGTAGTGGTGGTGGTGTTGTAGTGGTGTGATAGTGGTGGTGGTGTTGTAGTAGTGGTGTAGTAGTGGTGGTGATGTTGTAGTGGCGTAGTAGTAGTGGTGATGTAGTAGGGATGTAGTAGTGAAGTAGTAGTGGTGGTATTGTAGCGGTGTAGTAATGGTGGTGTTGTAGCGGTGTAGTAGTAATGGTGTTGTAGTAGTGGTGTGGTAGTGGTGGCGGTGTTGTAGCGGTGTAGTAGTAGTGGTGTGGTAGTGGTGGTGTTGTAGTAGTGGTGATGGTGTTGTAGCGGCGTAGTAGTAGTGGTGATGTAGTAGTGGTGGTGTAGTGGTGGTATTGTAGTGGTGTAGTAGTGGTGGTGGTGTTGTAGTAGTGTAGTAGTAGTGGTGGTGGTGTTGTAGTGGTGTAGTAGTGGTGGTGGTGTTGTAGTAGTGGTGGTGGTGTTGTAGTGGTGTAGTAGTGGTGGTGGTGTTGTAGTAGTGGTGGTGGTGTTGTAGTGTAGTAGTAGTGGTGGTGGTGTTGTAGTGGTGTAGTAGTGGTGGTGGTGTTGTAGTAGTGGTGTTGTAGTGGTGGTGGTGTTGTAGTGGTGGTGTTGTAGTAGTGGTGGTGGTGTTGTAGTGGTGGTGGTGTAGTAGTGGTGGTGTAGTAGCGATGTCTACTTCTAGATTTCCAGCTTCTAGAGGGATCCCCCCGGTATGGTGTATACAGAGTTATATTGATCCAAGCTGATACAATGTAACAATCTATAAATTTCTAATAGATTTCTTTTAGTCTCAGGCACACAGATTTTCCCAACAGAACTGCCCCCCCCCCCCATGGGGCCCCCTCCTGGCCCCATAGCAGCCATGTGGGCTACCTCTGCTATTGTCACACCACTGCCAGCACCCATCCCTTCACCCAAACCCGCGCCGCGCGGGAGAGCGGGGGGTTAACGGGTTATGCGCGACGTGTCGGTCGGTAATAACCGGCTTGTTGGATTCACCTAATTTACGCCGCACCTCAAACAACCTCAATTTTACATCCAATAAAACGACATCGGATTTAACAACTTTTTCATTTGGAGAAGATCAACAGCTGCGAGGAAATTTCAACCCGCCGCTGATTCACCTCCCGGAGTCGCGGGGCGTAAAGATGCCAAGAGAATGTATAAAGCGGGAGAGGATTGATGGCGCCAAGTGCCGAGGCGCGAGCTCGCGCATACACTTAAGCGTGACCTTTTATAACGAATAGCAGACCTCCGATATCTATAGATCCACATAGATCAGACGTTTTATAGGCACGTCTGGGGGGGGGGGGGGGATTAGAAAAAAAAATGAAGTCATAAAAGGGAGGAGCTCGGATTTGTGTCCTCGCCGGATCACATGGGGGCCCGAAATTTTCCATCCGGGAAATCCCAGGATGATTGTGCACCTCCCCAAGATGTATGAGCAAGCCCCCCCCAAAAAAAATTCCCCCTCCTTGCAAAAATCCTGTACCCCTCAAATTTCCCCTCCAATTACAAATCCTCTCCCACCACTCCATATCCCCCCCAATCTTCCCTACTATTACATATCCCCTCCCCCCAAAATACAACAACACCCCCCCAAGTCCCCACTCCTAGCACACTTCCCCAAACTGCCTCTCCTGGAACAATTCTTACCCCCAATTCCCTCTCCCAACACAAATCCCCTTCCCACAATCTCCTCGTGGTGCCCCTCCAACTCAGATGATACCCCAGTGCTCAGGGCAGCTACCCCTTCTGCCCACCCCTTGCCCGGCCCTGATTAAACTTCAGCTTTAACCACTTCCATACTGGACAAGGGGTGGGAGGAAGGGACAGCTGCCCTGGGCGCAGAGTGTATTGTAGTGATTGGGGGAACTGCAAATTCCTTATACTACAAGGCTGACAGAAGTAGTGACAGTGGCATCACTACTGTCAGCCCAGTGCTGGAAGCAGCAAGGAGAGGAGGAGAGAGAAGGGAGGAGGTGCAGGCTGTGCTCTCTCTCCTCCTCATAGGCTGACACATAATGAAGCAGGGAGGGGGGGCACAGTTTGGCATACCTGGGTACTGGATGATCTTGTCCAAGCACTGGTCGGATGTATGTGTGTATATATAATATATGGTCTGGTATGGAAGCAGTTATACTGGGATCAGGGTTGAGACTACAACCCTGATCCCGAAATCATTTACATAATAGTAACAGAAATCCCCCAAATGACCCTGATGAAAAGTCCCCCCCGTCCCCCCCGGAATGTTTGGACTTGGTACAGACACACAAGGGGCACACACAGGTTACATTTGCAATGAATGTTGTGTATAAATAGTCAATGAGTTTGTTAGCTCTCACATGGATGGCTAAGATACTGAGCCTTGTAGATAAGAACTGTCAAAAGACCTGCGTAAGAAGGTAATGGAACATTATAAAGATGAAAAAGATATGCCAGTCAGTACTTTTGAATCACTTATTATGAAGTGGAAAAGTTCAGGGTCTCTTGATACCAAGCCAAGGTCAGGTAGCCCAAGAAAAATTGTGGCCACAACTGCCAAAAAACTCCCATGTACAGAAGTGTTCACAGCCTTTGCTCAATACTTTGGTGAAGCATCTTTGGCACCAATTACAGCCTCGAGTCTTTGAGTTATGATGCTACAAGCTTGGCGCTCCTATTTTTTTTTTCTCCCATTCTTTACAAGACCTCTCAAGCTCCATTAGGTTGGATGGGAGGAGTCGGTGCTCAGCCATTTTCAGGTCTCTCCAGAGACGTTCAATCGGGTTCAAGTCTGGGCTCTGGCTGGGCCACTCAAGGACATTCACAGAGTTGTCCCATAGCCACTCCTTTGTTATCTTGGCTGTGTGCTTAGGGTCCTTGTCCTGTTGGAAGAGGAACCTTCGTCCCAGTCTGAGATCCAGAGCACTCTGGAGCAGGTTTTCATCAAGGATGTCTCTGTACATTGCTGCATTCATCTTTTCCCTCGATCCTGACTAGTCTCCCAGTTCCTACTGCTGAAAAACATCCCCACAGCATGATGCTGACACCACCATGCTTCACTGTAGGGATGGTATTGGCCAGGTGATGAGTGGTGCCTGGATTCCTCCAGACATGACGCTTGCCATTCAGGCCAAAGAGTTCAATCTTTGTTTCATCAGACCAGAGATTTTTGTTCTTCATGATCTGAGAGTCCTTCAGGTGCCTTTTGGCAAACTCCAGGCAGGCTGACATGTGCCTTTTACTGAGGAGTGGCTTCCGTCTGGCCACTCTACCATACAGAGAAACACTGGAGCTCCGTCAGAGTGACCATTGGGTTCTTGGTCACCTCCCTGACTAAGGCCCTTCTCCCCCGATCGCTCAGTTTGGCCGGGCGGGCGGCTCTAGGAAGAGTCCTGGTGGTTCCAAACTTCTTCCATCTATGGGTGATGGAGGCCACTGTGCTCATTGCAGACATTTTCCTGTACCCTTCCCCAGATCTCTGCCTCCATACAATTCTGTCTCGGAGGTCTACAGACAATTCCTTGGACTTCGTGGCTTGGTTTGTGCTCTGACACGCACTGTTAACTGTGCACCTTCTATAGACAGGTGTGTGCCTTTCCAAATCAACTGAATTTACCACAGGTGGACTCCAATCAAGTTGTAGAAACATCTCAAGGATGATCAGTGGAAACAGAGGAGGCACCTGAGCTCAATTTTGAATGTCATGGCAAAGGCTGTGATACTTCTGTACATGGGATTTTTTTTTTTTTTTTTTTTTTTTTTTAAATTTGCAACAAAGTTCTTTCATGCTGTGATTGTGGGGGATTGTTTGTAGAATTTTGAGGGAAATAATGAATTTAATTTATTTTGGAATAAGGCTGTAACATAACAAAATGTGGAAAAAGTGAAGCGCTGTCAATACTTTCCAGATGCGCTTTATATAACACCAGAAATCATTGTAGCCAGCCGACCTCCTTCCCCTCTCCTCTGCTCCATTCCTATTGTACAGGGTGGGCCATTTATATGGATACACCTTAATAAAATGGGAATGGTTGCTGATATTAACTTCCTGTTTGTGGCACATTAGTATATGTGAGGGGGGAAACTTTTCAAGATGGGTGGTGACCATGGTGGCCATTTTGAAGTCGGCCATTTTGAATCCAACTTTTGTTTTTTCAATAGGAAGAGGGTCATGTGACACATCAAACTTATTAGGAATTTCACAAGAAAAACAATGGTGTGCTTGGTTTTAAGGTAACTTTATTCTTTCATGAGTTATTTACAAGTTTCTGACCACTTATAAAATGTGTTCAATGTGCTGCCCATTGTGTTGGATTGTCAATGCAACCCTCTTCTCCCACTCTTCACACACTGATAGCAACACCGCAGGAGAAATGCTAGCACAGGCTTCCAGTATGCGTAGTTTCAGGTGCTGCACATCTCGTATCTTCACAGCATAGACAATTGCCTTCAGATGACCCCAAAGATAAAAGTCTAAGGGGGTCAGATCGGGAGACCTTGGAGGCCATTCAACTGGCCCACGACGACCAATCCACTTTCCAGGAAACAGTTCATCTAGGAATGCTCGGACCTGACACCCATAATGTGGTGGTGCACCATCTTGCTGGAACTATGATGTCGGTGATAGGGAATTGCTGGCCATCAAGTCGGCTTTGGAGGAATTAGCGGTACCTCCTGGAAGGAGCAGCTCACCCGGTATTGGTTTTTACTGACTATAAAAACCATAAAAAAACCATATGCTGTGAAGATACGAGATGTGCAGCACCTGAAACTACGGATACTGGAAGCCTGTGCTAGCATTTCTCCTGCGGTGTTGCTATCAGTGTGTGAAGAGTTGGAGAAGAGGGTTGCATTGACAATCCAACACAATGGGGCAGCACATTGAACACATTTTATAAGTGGTCAGAAACTTGTAAATAACCCATGAAAGAATAAAGTTATGTTAAAACCAAGCACACCATTGTTTTTCTTGTGAAATTCCCAATAAGTTTGATGTGTCACATGACCCTCTTCCTATTGAAAAAACAAAAGTTGGATTCAAAATGGCCGACTTCAAAATGGCCGCCATGGTCACCACCCATCTTGAAAAGTTTCCCCCCCTCACATATACTAATGTGCCACAAACAGGAAGTTAATATCACCAACCATTCCCATTTTATTAAGGTGTATCCATATAAATGGCCCACCCTGTACATGCTTCAAGACACAGAGTTGAAGGCATGTGCTCCTTGAGGGTAGGGACTGATGTGAATGTACAATGTATATGTAAAGCGCGGCATAAATTGACGGCGCTATATAAGTACCTCAAATAAATGAATGTGCTGTATATAGAAATAATTATTGTAATTGGTGCAAACTCTCCTATACTCTATAAAGCCGGGATGCAGTTTGGGTTTTGTGGCCCTTTAACTGTTTTTCCTTTGAAGAAGGGGATCTTCTTTCTCCTCCTGCCATCCCAAGAGGACTGTCCACGTCTAAACTCGTTAGCTTTTAATTAGTACCTTCCCACCGGCTGAATTTTCTGGCCGCCTTCCACTTTCCGCACCATTGAAATTCAATGGGATGTTAATTCCAACTCTTTTTTGGCTCTCCTGCCCGCTGCCAGCTTTAGACAAGGTGTCTAGGCCCGCGGTCAAGAAGAATGGCGACTCAAGTTTGGTGAACGGAGAAGTGGTAAAGAGAAAGACTCCATTTTTCTATCTTTCTTTTTTTCATTTCTGATGGAATAAAATTGGAAAGCAGAAATAATCAGCTGCTCTCTTTACGCCTTCTATTTCCAGCATTTGTTCTACCTGGGGCCTCACTATAATTGAGGAAGCCATGTAGGAAAAGTATCCAGTTTGGAATGACATTAAATGCCGGTTATTTTCAAACCGTGGAACCGTGCCAAACCACCCCGGCTGGGGTCTGGTTGTTGTTAGTCAAACAAAGTTAGAAGGAGTTGTAGGTTGGGCCGTACAACGTCGTTTTTTTATTGTTACCTTATTATCTCCTCCCCATTTGACTAACGCCATTAAATTGTAGCCAAAATTTGTGTGTGTTGGAACCCAGGTCCGGTTTCAGTCTCCTAGGAGGGACCTTGGAGTGCAGTAATTCGGTCGTCTTTTTTCCATGGTTAGTTTTCCTTGGGGAATAATATCCGTATTGGCCCTATTTCCTACTTCTAAATATATAAGGTACCCAGAATCCTTACCTTCTATGGCTCGCTAACTGCTGATGTTGGGTTATTCTCTTATGTTTCTCGTATGACCTATCCTTTTTTGAAAATCTGACAGCCCCAATAAGCCTCCTGAAGAAGCCCTATTTTGGGTGAAACATGTAGACCTTGGCTAGCTGATGATATGTATGACACGCCTTTTCAAATGAAGCTATTGTACATTGTTTTACCTATGTCTTTAACTTTATATCGATAAAAATATATGGCATCTTTTTAACAAAATAGATGTGTTTGTTCACTGTGGCACCTTTAAAGTCCTTGAGCCCCATGGGTTCAGCCAATGCTGTATCTTGGCCTAGGCCAACAAGGCCCAGGCCTAAGGCGGCACTTTGCAGGGGGGCAGCACAAAAAGAGTCACCGTCGGCTTGCACTACACTTTTAGTCTTATGGGGTGGACTGGGCCAGGAGACAAACCGGTCTGGCACCCCCATAAAGCAGCTGCACTTGCTGCCGGTATGATAATACCAGCAGGACCTCATTGGAGGGGGACAGCCCATACACATGTAAGGGACCCGGGCAGGTGGTGGGCCCCAACCAATAAGTTGTTGTGCTGCCCCATAGCCAAACAGGAAGTGTGAGGAAATCTCTTAAGGAAATCTATTCCAATCCCCCAAGGCCCTCAGAGCTAGTGTCCCCACTAGGAAATATCAGGGCGGGTCTTAAATGGGAAGGGGTGTGGCCTTGACAGGAAGGGGTGGGGTATTTAAATTAGGGGGGTGCATGAGTTTAGTCAGGCCTAGGGCAGCACAAAACCTAAATACTGCACTGGGTTCAGCAAATTTTCTCTCCTAATCATCAGATGGGAGGTCAATCGGCCACAGCTCACGGAACCCTCAGCAACTCCTGAAGGAACCCTGGTTGAGAATGGCTGCTCCAGGGCATGGGAAGGCTAGAAGTGTCTAACTAAATGCTGTACTATCCTAAACACAAACCAAGGGGGTAATAGGGGGGCATTCTAATGCACAAAAAAGGTAATCTCCCTGCCACATCCATCTGCGTGACGATGCAGAACCTGCAGGGAGACTTCAATAGGCAGACAGGTTAGATTGGGCCCTTCTGTGTCGCTGGACCCCATAGCAGTCTATCCGGCTATAGCTATGGTAGGTCCAAGGGCGTAACGATAGGGGTTGCAATTGCAACCGGGCCCCATGGTCCAGGGGGCCCATGTGCTTCCCTTGTACACCTGAATAGGAGGGATGGCGGGGGTGGCATTTAGAGGACCCAATCTCCTCCATTTTCCTCTATCCAGTTTACTTGTCTTCTGCTGTACCCAGGGCCCCTGTGTGCTTCCCTGGTCCCCCTGGGGCCTGCTGCAGAACTTGTGAAAGGGCCCCACTGCAGTACCGTAATAAAGGGACCCACGATGGGAGTAAAGGGCCCCAGGATCAGTGGGAAGAGGGAAGGGCCCTGGTCAGGGGGCCCTTCATAATTTCTTGCACCGGGGCCCTGAAGGTTCTAGTTACGCTTCTGGGTAGGTCAATACTAATAAGCCCGAAAGACTTTTAGCTCTAGAGCTAGCAGGGTTTTTGGCTTGTGGCCACGGCTTGGCATGACTCGGAGTAAACGCTTCTGCATAAACTGTTTTCCAACACTCCCATGGCCAAATCGAGCAGTCAAGCACGTCAAATTACATAAATCCAATTGTGCCTCGTAGGTCACTGGAGATGCCGGGTGTAAACTTTATACTGTGTTGAACTAATGTGTTAAAAAGCTGTGTCAGATGTGAAGAGCTGCGAGGACATCGATGTTCATCTCGGAAGCAGATAATCTTGTGCACTCTTCTGCTCGTTATGCCCTGCTAATTCCTGCGCTGCCCGCACTTCGTCTTCTGCCTCTTGCAGCTGTAAATAAATGGATGTAGCTTGTCATTCCCCATAGCAAAGTCTGTAGTGTTCTGCATGTTTTTTACATGATGTTTATATCCGAGGTGCTCAGCGTTTTCTCGGGGATGCACCAAGTGTCAGAATGGCATGGATCTGGGCCTTCAAGTGTCAGCGCGTCATTGCTCTCAAGCCTAAGGTGTCAGCGCGTCATTGCTCTCAAGCCTAAGGTGTCAACGCGTCATTGCTCTCAAGCCTAAGGTGTCAACGTGTCCTTGCTCTCGTGCCTCAGGTGTCAGTATGTCATTGTCCAGGAATCACCATTACCAGCGTGTCATTATCTAGTAGTAGTTAGTCACATTCAACTGGACTTGGTTTGCAATGTTGAAGATATTTTGTAGCATATCCACTCAGGGCTGTCTTAATGCATGGGCACACCTGGGCACTGCCCAGGGGCCCCAGGTGCATGGGGGCCCCATTAAATCTTGCATTACATCATACTTGCCAACTGTCCCAAATTTGCTGGGACAGTCATGTTTTTTACTAATCTGTCCTGGGATGGTAATGTCCTGTGCAGCATCCTGGAACCAGTACTGTGCCCTCCTGATGCCAGTACTGTGCCCTACTGATCCCAGTATTGTGCCCTCCTGATCCCAGTATTGTGCCCTCCTGATCCCAGTACTGTGCCCTCCTGATCCCAGTACTGTGCCCTCCTGATCCCAGTACTGTGCCCTCCTGATCCCAGTATTGTGCCCTCCTGATCCCAGTACTGTGCCCTCCTGATGCCAGTACTGTGCCCTCCTGATCCCAGTATTGTGCCCTCCTGATCCCAGTACTGTGCCCTCCTGATCCCAGTACTGTGCCCTCCTGATCCCAGTATTGTGCCCTCCTGATCCCAGTACTGTGCCCTCCTGATCCCAGTACTGTGCCCTCCTGATGCCAGTACTGTGCCCTCCTGATGCCAGTACTGTGCCCTCCTGATCCCAGTACTGTGCCCTCCTGATCCCAGTATTGTGCCCTCCTGATCCCAGTATTGTGCCCTCCTGATCCCAGTACTGTGCCCTCCTGATCCCAGTACTGTGCCCTCCTGATGCCAGTACTGTGCCCTCCTGATGCCAGTACTGTGCCCTCCTGATGCCAGTACTGTGCCCTCCTGATCCCAGTACTGTGCCCTCCTGATCCCAGTATTGTGCCCTCCTGATCCCAGTATTGTGCCCTCCTGATCCCAGTACTGTGCCCTTCTGATCCCAGTATTGTGCCCTCCTATCCCCCCCGTACTGTACCTTTCTGTCTCCTCCCCTGTACTGTGCCCTTTGTGTAGATCAATCTTTGACTTATGGCACGTTTAATTGTTTAAAATCGATTTTATTGAACGTACTAATAAATATATGTTTATTTCTATGAACTATTTATACTTCGATGCTTTGAAGTAGGTGCATAAATTAGGGCAGGCTGGTAGGGGCCCCACTGCATTACTTTGCCCAGGGGCCCATGATGCTGTTAAGACGGCCCTGTATCCACTTCTTCAGTTCAACTGAGTGCCAAGCTTACGGGGTTGCAGGGAACCAAGCAATCTACTTCACATCTGGTGGTTTGTGTCCAAAAGCCTTGCATTTTTCGAGGCCTTGGTCTACCCAATCAGGGCTGGTGCAAGGATTTTTGACACCCTAGGTGAAACCTCATTTTGCTGCCCCCTTTGGCTCTGCCCCTGACTCCACCCCCTTTGCCCTGTCCATGTATACGATGAAGGTGGCGGAGGTGGAGATTTTTGCAGGGCCTCACTGCCTATTTCTTTAGCCGTGGTCCACAAGCCTGCACCTGTGCCTCTGGACCCGGCCTAAAGTCAAATAATGGCGGCACCGGCTCGCTTTCTTATGCCAGCCTTGGTCTGCAGGTATATGGACAGGCTGGGGTAGTATATGGACATGGGTTTGGCGCCCTGGGCGTCAGTGCGCCCTAGGCGGACGCCTACTCTGCCTAGTGGTAGAGCCAGCCCTGCACCCAATGATCAGATAGGTTTTGAACATCTTGCATGTCACCCCTGGGAACCCTTGCTACATGAGCCCATAGCTCCCAACTGCAGTGTCGGGACAAGGTCATCCAGGGCAAAGATGCAAAACTGTGCGCCCCCATTCATGATGTGCAAGCTTAGGGGATCCTACGCCCAGCAGTCAATCACTTGTCAAAATCACTGTGCAGCTCAGTTTTAACATTGAACACATGCTTGTGTTGGCTCTCTCCTCTACTCACGGCTCCTTCCTGGACACTTCTGCACTCGGTGGTATGGGCTGTGCTCTCTCTCCCTCTCGTCCTCCCTGCTAGTGCAGCTCCAGTGTGTCTGCGAAGACTGCCAGCTGCTTGTTAATACAGCAGCACTGCACTGGCAGAAAGGAGGAGTGGGAGCGAGAACACAGCCCGCACCTCCTCCCGGCTCTCTCCTCCTCTTTGCTGCTCCCAGTGCTGGGCTGACAGGAGTAGTGATGCTGTTGTCATTACTTGTCAGCCTTCTAACAGAAGAAAGGCGCCCCTATCCCTACAGTAACCATTGCACCCAGGGCAGCCTCCCCTCCCGCCCAGCCCTTATCCCAGCCCTGCCCAACTGTCCCTGATTTGGAACAAAGTCCCTCTGTTCACCTTTGCTCCTCATTTGTCCCTCCTTTTGGTCTGATCTATAAAGTTGTACATAAAATGCACTTTTTATCTTTCAAAAAGTGTTTCCTAGTACTAAACCTTTCATCCAATTTCTAAATTGCTGCATTTGTAAATTCCACAAGCCAATATAGGAATAGTAATAGTAAACAAATCATTTTTTAAAATATAATTCTCCTTTAAGGGGGCGTGACAGGGGGTGTGTCCTGTGCCTGCATACTTTTGCTAATAGGTGTCCCTCATTCATATCTCAAAAGTTGGGAGGTGTGTATAAGCCAATGGTGTCCTTGACTAAGGCCAGAGGAAGCTGGTGGGCTGTGTGTTTGGTAGCCCGGCCAGGGCTGTCTTTAACACAGGGCAAAAGGGGCAGCTGCCCTGGGCCCACTCACTGTTGTGGGGTCCAAAGCAGCTGTCCCTTCAGCCTGCACTGCCCACAAATAGTTAAGTGGATTTGGGAGGGCCCAAGAAAATGTTTGCCCAGGGTCTAATCAATATTAAAGTTTGCTCTGAGCCCAGCAGACATTGGCCAAGATTTGATGCCAGCCATTTCTTAATTTTTATTACATTAAAGTGGTTATAAATGCTGGAGGTTATTTACCTTCATGCATTCAAAGCATGAAGGCAAAAGACATTCTGTGTGCTGCACCTCCAATACTCATCTGAGCCCGATCTTGATCCAGCAATGTGCAAGGGAGCCCCGGCTGTCCCCAGGTCAATCACAGCCCAAAAGCCAATGAAAAGGCAGAGGAATATAGTCTCCCACACAGGCCTGGAGTGTCGAAAAAAAACTCATAAGGGTCTTTAACAAACATCTCATTCCTATGTCTTTCAAGGTCAGCAATGCACTGAAGCTTGTACTTCAGAAAACCCAACACCCAAACACAAGCCAAGTAACTTGGTATTTGCAGTGTAGTGAGGAATGCAATGGAGGAGACAGAACGACCGCTCAACAAATGAATGGTCCCTCATAAAATGACAAACAGGTCAAGGTATAGCAGTATTCCTACTTTCCAGGATAGTCAGGCACACATCTTGGACAGAGGCCACAGCTGCATTTGTACTATTGGTGAGGTCAGGTACTGATGTTGGATGAGAAGACCTGGCTCACAATCACTTCAGTTAATCTCAGAGGTGTTCAATAAGGCTAAGGGCAAGTGCCGATGTTGGATGAGAAAACCTGATCCCAGAGGTCTTCCAAAAGTAAGGTTTAGGACCGAGCTCTGTGCAGGACATTTGAGTTCCCCCACACCAAACTGGTCACACCATGACTTTATGGAGCTGGCTTTGTACACAGGGGGTGCACAGTCATGCTGGAACAGAAATAGGGTCTTCACCACAAGGTTGGAAGAGCTCAATTTTCTAACATGTCTTTGTATGATGGAGTATTACCAGTAACCTTCAGTGAAGACACCTGAACTGATTAAAATGGAGGAGGTCCCCATATTTTGGAGTTGAATGACCCCACTCCCGTTAATGGTAGAGTTGTTTATTCATGAGCATGAAAGGCCAGGGCTGATCGATGAGAAGACCTGGCTCACCATTGGTGTTCCAATTCATCCCAAGTAGGGTTGAGGTCAGGACTCTGTGCAGGACACTCAAGTTCCTCCACACCAAACTGGTCACACCATGTCTTTATGGAGCTGATCCAAACTGCTCAGCCCATGTCTTTATGGGGCTGGCTTTGTACACAGCGAGCAGTCATGGAGGAACAGAAAAGGGTCTTCACAAAACTGTTACCAGAAGGTTGGAAGAGCACAATTTTCTAAAATGTCTTTGTATGATGGAGTATTACCAGTAACCTTCACTGAAGACACCTTAACTCATTAAAATGGAGGGGTCCACATAGTTCAGAGTTGGATAACCCTACTTTCATTACCTACTTGCTGCCCGCGCTATAGCTGAAAGATGGCCACATCGCGGGCCTTAATTGTCTGTCTGACTGTCTGCGCGCTCTGTGATCACTGAGTCTGCAGCTTGGAGGAAGGGGCTGAGCCTGGCCCCTTACCACGCGATCAGCTGTCAGCCAATGACAGCTGATCAGGTGATGTAAACAGAAGATCGGTAATTAATATTTTTTTCCCCATCATGCTTTCAACGTGAGGGGAAAAAAAGCTGATCACCAGCTTCTGTCAGAGAGAAATCGGTCCCTCACACAGAGAGCCGTGGCTGCATCACCTGTGCCTCCAGTGCCACCTACCAGTGCCCATTGTGCCACCTACCAGTGCCCACCAGTGCCACCTACCTTTGCCCACCAGTGCTGCCAATCAATGTCCATCATTGTCTCATCATCAGTGCTACCGATCAGTGCTGCCTATCAGTGTCACCTTCCAGTGCCTAACAGTGCCCTTCAGGGTCACCCATCAGTGCCACTTATCAGTGCCACTTATCAGTGCCACCTATCGGTGTCACCCATCAGTGCCCTTCAGTGCCACCTATCAGTGCCGCCTCATCAGTGCTTATCAGTGCCGCCTTATCAGTGCCCATCAGTGATTAAATATCACCAAAAGAAAGCTCCATTTGTGCGGAAAAAAATGATAAAAATGTAATTTGGGTACAGTGTTGCACGACCGCACAATTGTCATTCAAAATGCAACCGCACTGAAAGCTGAAAATTGATCTGGGCAGGAAGGGGGTTTAAGTGCCCAGTAAGCAAGTAGTTAATTGTAGAGTTGTTTATTCATGAGCAGGAAAGTATAGGGCTGATGTTGGATGAGAAGACCTGGCTCACCATTGGTGTTCCAATTCATCCCAAGTAGGGTTGAGGTCAGGACTCTGTGCAGGACAGTTCCTCCACACCAAACATAGTCCAAAAGGATGGAAGAGCACAATTGTCTACAATGTCTTTGTATGATGGAGGATTACCAGCACCCTTCACCGGGAACACATGAACTGTATAATTTGGAGCGGTGTTCGTGTTCTATGGCCAATTAGGTAGGTATAAGGGTCAAGTGCTCACAAGCATTCGGTCATATAGTATATCATAAAATATCTGATACAACTGATCACCTACACTCCATAGAAACCATTTGGAACCTTTATCTTTAATCTCTTTTTATTACGATTTTTCGGGATGTGTAGGGAAGCAGTGAGCGTACATACAAATCAATAGGTGAAAAACTATTAGAAACTCCATATACCCAGATTACAAAGGGCAGTTAACAATATACATAAGGAGAAGGTCATTAGCATGCAAGGCCATAGGGTGCCTCTCTTTGGAATATACATAAATCAGTAACAGTAGTATGGCCATGTCCAAATAAACAGATAGAACTCCTAGAAGGTGTCAAGGACCAGAGAAATACAGAGAAAATAAAAAAGGAAAAAAATAAAGGGGGAAGGAGTTAAATGGATAGAGGGTAAATCAAGTGCTAAAGAACGTACCCATTTGGAACCTTTAGCCTGCATTCACATATGGGCGACCCGACTTTGGCGCGACTTCGCTAGGCGATTTCAGCGCGACTTTCAGCGTGACTTCCAGCGTGACTTCAAGGACCTCAGGCGACTTTACAAAACGACTTTTGCCAGGCGACTTTGCCTTGACCAATCAGAGGAGGGAGGGAGGGGGCTGCCTAAAAATAAATTCTATTCTTTTAACTTCCATGTAGATGGGGATCCGACTTGGAGGCGACTTCTTTTGAATCCTATGGGCACAAGTCGGATAGAAGTCACCTAGAAGTAGTACAGGAACCTTTTCAGAAGTCGGAGCGACTTCAGTCGTGTATATTAAGACGGCTCCCATTCATTTCAATGGGATTTCAAATGTCAAGCGACTTGGGGCGACTTGACGCAACTCAGGTCGGATCGCAAGTCGCCCCTGTGTGAACGGGCACTTAAAGTAATTTTCTGGTCTTGTGGAACCTGCTAAAACCAGTTATTTGGGGGTCAGTGGGAAGAATGATCCCTTACAATTAGATTAAAGGATCACTGATCTCCTGTGGCTGACCCTGCCAAGTGGCGGGTAACCCCAGATCTATTCAGGAACCATCAAATGAAAGGCCAATTAGCTCAAGGAATCCCTAGCAATCTATGGAGGAACCTTTAGAGTTTCACTGAACCCTTTTTGAGAATGGTTTCTCTATAGCAGTGATGGCGAACCTTGTCACCCCAGATCTTTTGGAACTACATTTCCCATGATGCTCATGCACTCTCCAGTGTAGATGAGTATCATGGGAGATGTAGTTCCAAAACATCTGGGGTGCCAAGGTTCGTCATCACTGCTCTATAGGGTCAACCAACTAAATAATAGTTCTAGATCTGCGTCTTCTATCCCATAGGCAGCATTTGAAAGGTATTGTCATAAATGGTTCAGACAAGTCCATAGAAGAGGGAAATAGAAGACCTACACATAAATGTAAAGCACAAAAACAAGTTCTGACCTCACGGTGGTGCTGCCATACCGTTGTGCCTCATTAAATGTAATTTCCATGGTATCCTATACAAGGCAGACCACTGGAGGGATCTACATTGGGAAAACAAATTACAAACTATGCAAAAGTATGAAGAACCAGCAGCTCCAGATCAATGACTCACCGCTACACAACAGCGGGGCCGCGCTCCTGCAAACCCGTCCACAGCATGGAACTTACTAAAGTTCTGATTTCAGAAAGAAACTTACAATTTGGAGAAGGAGAGAGAAAAACAATTTTAGCACACAGATCTATAGAGACCTTAAAAACTATGTAAACCCCAGGCACTTAGATCTCATATAAGCTTTGACATGTTTATGTAACTTCAAAAGTCCCTTTAAGTGGTTTTAAATCCTCAACTTTCATTAAGATCGTCCCTGGTGATCCTGCCATGAAGTTCCTTGTTCAGGCACTTCCTGTTATAGGGTAACAACACTGTCCATGTCTCAAAATTGTGCTCCTGGGTGGTCGTACTGTCAGACAGATTTCCAATGCAGACTACAAATGGCAGTTTAAACCTCAATTACACAAGGCATGGTTTACTGTGGTCACCATCGGGAAACCTGCCCTGATTAATGCCATGCAGGCGTCATAGGAGTGAATGTAGATGGGAAACAATGGCAAATAGGCTGCAGGCGATCAAATTAACAAAGGCTAAAAGTGGAAAGCAGCATATCTTAATTATATGATGCTGGGCACAAGCTGAATATTCACAGACTCTGGGTTATAGGCTGGCACCTTCAGGTGATTAGACAAAGCTTTTGAATGCATGCCCCCTGGGCATCCTCCATATAACCCTACCCCACTCCACGAGTCGTCAGTTTGCTAGTTTCCTAAGGTGATGGACCTTTTTGAACTCTTTGGATTCTTCAATCAACTCTTCACTGTCTTCTAATACCACCCTAGAAGCAGTGAATCCACAGCGGTGCAACTTCGGTAAAACCTTGGGAGCCATACCTGGACTGGTCATGGATTCCATTAGACCTCTGAAGATATGCTGTGGTATCTGACACCAAGTCAGTAGCAAATACTTTAAGTCCTGTAAGTTGCAGTGTGGGGCCTCCATGGATCATACTTGTTTTGGAGATACTGGAGGCCACGTGAACACCTCAAATCGTTGTTGTGTTCCTCAAACCATTATTGAATTCATCAGATCAGGCCGCCTATTGCTCTGTGGTCCAGTTCTGATGTTCACATGGCCATTGTAGGGGCTTTTGGCTGTGGACATGGGTCAGCATGGACACCCTGACCGGTCTGTGGTTACACAGCCCTATACACAACTAACTGCGATGCTCTGTGTGTTCTGACTCCTTTCTATTGGAACCAGTATTAACTTGTTCAGCAATCTGAGCTCCTGTAGCTCTTCTATTGGATCAGACTACACAAGCCAGCCTTCCCTCCCCACCTCCATTAATGAGCCTTCCCTCCCCACCTCCATTAATGAGCCTTCCCTCCCCACCTCCATTATTACTACATCCACCCCTCCCTTCCGAGTAACTAACTTCAACCCCTCCCCCTCCCAATAACTACCCCAATCCCCTTCCGAGTAACTACCTCCACCCCTCCCTTCCGAGTAACTACCT
>BLSH010352667.1:757615-783125 GCA_018402905.1 Glandirana rugosa | reverse complement strand
GTTTACGCAGCACTTTACAACTTGAGGGCAGACAGTACAATTACATTACAGGAGAAATCAGAGAGCCCTGCTCATTAGAGCTTCCCCAGCCACAGTTTTTCAGGAAGAGCGCCCCCTTTATTCAGCATTATGTGATTGCTTAAAGTAGACCTTTCCTATATTATTATATTATCTTTCACAACTCAATAAAAAGTCCATTGCTGAGCTGAGATGGTATTGCTAGTCTGCTGCAGGCAGGAGGAAGCATTTCCTCAGTCTCTCCTCCCCCAGTGATCAGACTGTACATTGTAACTTTGTAGAAGGAGCGGAAGCATTTTCTCAGTCTCCCCTCCCCCCAGTGATCAAAGATCCCACCCCAGCTCCATCCACCCCCCATCCCATCCCAGCTCCATCCAACCCCCCCATCCCAGCTCCATCCACCCCCCCCCCCCCATCGAGGCTCCTTCCACCTCCCCATCCCATCGAGGCTCCATCCACCCCCCCCCCAGCTCCATCCACCACCCCTCCCATCCTCATCCCAGCTCCATTCCCTTGATGCCATCCCAACTCCATCATCCATTGTGGCAGGTTAAAGGGAGAGAGGCGACACCGACGCATTAGGCTGCTCAGTGCGGGGGGGGGGGGGTGACACCGTGTTTTACCGCACCAGGTGACACCAACCCCAGTGACGCCACTGTGCCTGAACAAAGATGGCGCCATCCTTCTGCAGAGAAAAGCAGATGAGGGCATTGTCAGGGGGAGTCCTGTGATCTCTGTGAGGGATAATGAATACCTGGAAGGGTCACACTGACACATTACTGAGCTTAGCTGCAGCTTGGAGGATCTTTGATTCTTGTATAGAATTTGTTTTCCTTCAATGCCCACTAGAGATTCCACGAGATGCTTTCTTTGATACATAATATATAAAATATAGATATGCACTTAACGTGAAAAAAAAACAACTCTCTGATCCTAGGTCCCTTTTAACGAGCAGAGAACACCTAACCATCTATATCTTCCCACGCTGGTCGTGGTCATACATCAATCTGAGAGGCGGCCATATTTGTTTTACCATTCTATTGGGCGGCCACATTTGTTTTACCAATCTATTGGGCGGCCATATTTGTTTTGCAACTATTGAGCGGCCATATTTGTTTTACCACTCTATTGGGCGGCCATATTTGTTTTACCACTCTATTGGGCGGCCAGGTTTATTTTACCACTCTATTGAGCGGCCACATTTGATTTACCACTCTATTGGGCGGCCATATTTGTTTTACCACTCTATTGGGCAGCCATATTTGTTTTACCACTCTATTGGGCGGCCACGTTTATTTCACCACTCTATTGGGCGGCCACGTTTATTTCACCACTCTATTGGGCTGCCACATTTGTTTTACCACTCTATTGGGCAGCCATATTCGTTTTACCGCTCTATTGGGCAGCCATATTTGTTTTACCACTCTATTGGGCGGCCACATTTATTTTACCACTCTATTTGGCGGCCACATTTGTTTTACCACTTTATTGGGCGGCCACGTTTATTTTACCACTCTATTGGGCGGTCACGTTTATTTTACCACTCTATTGGGCGGCCACGTTTATTTTACCACTCTATTGGGCGGCCACATTTATTTTACCACTCTATTGGGCGGCCATATTTCTTTTACCACTCTATTGGGCGGGCACATTTATTTTACCACTCTATTGGGCGGCCACATTTGTTTTACCACTCTATTGAGCGGCCATATTTGTTTTACCTTTCTATTGGGCGGCCACGTTTATTTTACCACTCTGTTGGGTGGCCACATTTGTTTTACCACTCTATTGGGCGGCCACATTTAATTTACCACTCTATTGGGCAGCCATATTTGTTTTACCACTCTATTGAGCGGCCATATTTGTTTTACCTCTCTATTAGGTGGCCATATATGTTTTACCACTCTATTGGGCGGCCATATTTGTTTTACCACTCTATTGGGCGGCCACGTTTATTTTACCCCTCTGTTGGGCAGCCACATTTGTTTTACAACTCTATTGGGCAGCCACCTTTATTTTACCACTCTATTGGGCAGCCACATTTGTTTTACCACTCTATTGGGCAGCCACATTTGTTTTACCACTCTAATGGGCAGCCAGGTTTAGGGACCTCATAATCCATTCTGTCCGTTGCTTTCTGTAACATTTATTGTAGCTTTGCAGATCTTTGCATTATTCATCAAATAACCTTTTTATTTTCCTTTTAATATTTTCTCGCCACATTTTGCGCACGCGGCCGGGTCTTAAAAACCTTTCCCCTTTCCAAAAATGGAAAGCACGGAAGCCGCCGCAAAGTTGAAGGTTACGGTAACTGGAGCGGGAAGAATGCATCGGATGCAAAGAAAACACTTTGAGGGCGAGGTTACAGAACCGCTTCGCCGTTTTAGTCTCAAGGATTGCCAGACCTCTTTTTTTTTTTTTTTTGCTGAACTGGTACTTCTGCGCTCTCTACAAGTGTAATAATTGAACAAAAAGCAAAGTAGGGCAGCGAAATGTCATTTATCAAACATATTTTTTCTTTCAGGCCTTGTCATCAGCCAGTCGGTGCACTTTTCTTCCGCAGAGTCAGTAATTCACTCGTCGCAGACCTCCCGGCTTTCATAGTTCTTCGGTTTAATCACATCTTCATAAAACTTCATTGTCATGATTAAATACCCATAAACGGATCGCTGTGATCATAGCGGGCTGCTCGTGTCTTGACATAAAGATGTGAACTGCATCCCCTATAAAAGAGGAGCAAGAGAGTACTGCAGACTGACTCAGGTACTCCTCGTCCTAAGGGTTCCGACCGATGGCAATGCCACAATTACTGAAGGAGCCTTTCTAAGGGAAATCATACTGAGCATTGGGCTCATGGGCAGTCCGCCATGTTTATTCGGGGTTTCTTATATGCTAAATGGCCAAATGTATGTGGACCCTTCTCCAAATTATGGAGCTCAGGTGTCTTCAGTAAAGGGTACTGGTAATATTACATCATTCAAAGACCTTGTAGACAATTAATGTTGGATGAGAAGACCTGGATCAAAATTGGAGTTCCCATTCATCCAATTCTAACCATGTGGTAACAATTAGGTGAAGACCCTTTTCTGTTTCAGCATCACTGTGCCCCTGGGTACAAAGCCAGCTCCATAAAGACATGGTGTGACCAGTTTGGTGTGGAGGAACTCAAGTGTCCTGCACAGAGCCCTGACCTCATCCCTACTGAACACCTTTGGGATGAATTGGAACCCTGATTGTGAACCAGGTCTTTTCATCCAACATCAGTACCAGATTTCACAAATGTTCTTTTGGATCACTGGAGTTCTAGCCTTCTACTGGCATCCAACCTTGAGGCAATTTGGGAAAAGTCCTTTCAGTGCCAGCATAACTGTGCCCTGTGTACAAAGCCAGCTTCATAGAGACATGGTGTGACCAGTTTGGTGTGTAGGAACTCGAGTGTCCTGCACAGAGCCCTGACCTCATCCCTACTGAACACCTTTGGGATGAATTGGAACCCTGATGGTGAACCAGGTCTTTTCATCCAACATCAGTACCTGATTTCACAAATGTTCTTTTGGATCACTGGAGTTCTAGCCTTCTCCTGACCTTCCAACCTTGAGGCAATGTGGGAAAAGTCCTTTCAGTGCCAGCATGACTGTGCCCCTGTGTACAAAGCCAGCTCCATAAAGACATGGTGTGACCAGTTTGGTGTGGAGGAACTCGAGTGTCCTGCACAGAGCCCTGACCTCATCCCTACTGAACACCTTTGGGATGAATTGGAACCCTGATGGTGAACCAGGTCTTTTCATCCAACATCAGTACCTGATTTCACAAATGTTCTTTTGGATCACTGGAGTTCTAGCCTTCTCCTGACCTTCCAACCTTGAGGCAATTTGGGAAAAGTCCTTTCAGTTCCTGCATGACTGTGCCCCTGTGTACAAAGCCAGGTCCATAAAGACATGGTGTGACCAGTTTGGTGTGGAGGAACTCGAGTGTCCTGCACAGAGCCCTGACCTCATCCCTACTGAACACCTTTGGGATGAATTGGAACCCTGATGGTGAACCAGGTCTTTTCATCCAACATTAGTACCTGATTTCACAAATGTTCTTTTGGATCACTGGAGTTCTAGCCTTCTACTGACCTTCCAACCTTGAGGCAATTTGGGAAAAGTTCTTTCAGTGCCAGCATGACTGTGCCCCTGTGTACAAAGCCAGCTCCATAGAGACATGGTGTGACCAGTTTGGTGTGGAGGAACTTGAGTGTCCTGCAATGAGCCCTGACCTCATCCCTACTGAACACCTTTGGGATGAATTGGAACCCCGATGCTTCTCATCCAACATCAGTACCTGACTTTACAAATGTTCTTTTGGATCACAGGGGTTCTAGCCTTCTCCTGACCTTCCAACCTTAGTGCAACTTGGGAAAAGTCCTTTCAGTTCCATCATGACTGTGCCCTAGGGTTGCCACCTCATCCCTTTACACCCAAACACATATCAATTACACAGGTTCTGTGTCTAATTAAGGTGGTAATTAAACTTACTTAGTGCTTTACCGGCATTAAATTAGCCTCAGAACTTGTGTAATTCATATGTGTTCGGGTTTAAAGGGATGAGGTGGAAACCCTACTGTGCCCCTGTGTACAAAGCCAGCTCCATAAAGACATGGTGTGGCCAGGTTGGTGTGGAGGAACTCGAGTATCCTGCACAGAGCCCTGACCTC
Organism: Glandirana rugosa; assembly: GCA_018402905.1. Taxonomy (NCBI): domain Eukaryota; kingdom Metazoa; phylum Chordata; class Amphibia; order Anura; family Ranidae; genus Glandirana; species Glandirana rugosa. Next base: position 778,408 of record BLSH010352667.1, on the reverse strand, counting down.
ATCTCTACTGAACACCTTTGGAATGAATTGGAACCGTGATGGTGAACCAGGTCTTTTCATCCAACATCAGTACCTGATTTCACAAATGTTCTTTTGGATCACAGGGGTTCTAGCCTTCTCCTGACCTTCCAACCTTGAGGCAATTTGGGAAAAGTCCTTTCTGTTCCAGCATGATTGTGCCCCTGTGTACAAAGCCAGGTCCATAAAGACATGGTGTGACCAGTTTGGTGTGGAGGAACTTGAGTGACCTGCACAGAGCCCTGACCAATTGCTTGTGAACATTTAACCAATACACCTTCCTAAATGGTGAAAATTATACAGTTCATGTGTTCTCAGTGAATGGCCTTGGCAATTCTCCATCACACAAAGACATTGTAGACAATTGTTGCTCTTCCAACCTTGTGGTAACAGTTTGGGGAAGACCCTTTTCTGTTCCCCCATGACTGTGCCCCTGTGTACAAAGCCAGCTCCATAAAGACATGGTGTGACCAGTTTGGTGTGGAGGAACTTGAGTGGTCTGCACAGAGCCCCAACCTCAACCCTACTGAACACCTTTGGGATAAATTGGAACACCAATGGTGAACGAGCTCTTCTCATCCAACATCAGTACCTGATTTCACAAATGTTATTTTGTATCACAGGGTCTCTAGCCTTCACCTGACCTTCCAACCTTGAGGCAATTTGGGAAAAGTCCTTTCAATACCAGCATGACTGTGCCCCTCTGTACAAAGCCAGCTCCCATGGGCGTCCGCAGAACTTTTTTCAGGGGGGGGCATCATTTTAAGGTCACCCATGCTCCGCCCCTTTCGACAGTGTCATGAAGGGGAGGAGCTTAGCCACAACTCACAATTATTTATTTTAAAGGGGGAAACGGCAGACTTTATTCCAGGTGTGTGCTTTGTACAGGGTGTAGATTCCAAGTGTGTGCTTTGTACAGGGTGCAGATTCCAGGCATGTGCTTTGTACAGGGTGCAGATTCCAGGCATGTGCTTTGTACCGGGTGCAGATTCCAGGCGTGTTCTATGTACAGAGTGCAGATTCCAGGCATGTGCTATGTACAGGGTGCAGATTCCAGGCGTGTTCTATGTACAGGGTGCAGATTCCAGGCATGTGCTATGTACATGGTGCAGATTCCAGGCATGTGCTATGTACAGGGTGCAGATTCCAGGCATGTGCTATGTACATAGTGCAGATTCCAGGCGTGTGCTATGTACATGGTGCAGATTCCAGGCATGTGCTATGTACAGGGTGCAGATTCCAGGCGTGTGCTCTGTACATGGTGCAGATTCCAGGCGTGTGCTATGTACATGGTGCAGATTCCAGGCATGTACTATGTACAGGGTGCATATCCCAGGCGTGTGCTATGTACAGGGTTCAGATTCCAGGAGTGTGCTATATACATGGTGCAGATTCCAGGCGTGTGCTATGTACATGGTGCAGATTCCAGGCATGTGCTATGTACAGGGTTCAGATTTCAGGAGTGTGCTATGCCAGTATACATATCCAATCCCCTGCACAGAGCTCTCTTCCCCCCACAGAAAATAATTGTCTATAACTCACATTGGCAGGTCAGGCTCCTGGCACAGGCTTCTGCAGGTTCTGCAGGTCAGTGCTATCTTAACACCGGACGATTGAAAGCCCTACCAGCTGCCGTCTATAGTGTAATCTTCCTTCCTGTGCCGGGAGCTGGTACATGGAGTGTTCCAGCACCTGCTCACAATCTGCGCAGACGCCTTGCGATCCCTGATTCCAGGGGGGGCACTTGCCCCCCCTTGCCCCTACCTGCGGACGCCCATGCCAGCTCCATAAAGACCTGGTGTGACCAGTTTGGTGTGGAGGAACTTGAGTGACCTGCACAGAGTCCTGACCAATTGTTTGTGAACATTTGACCAATACACCTACCCAAATGGTCAAAGAACGTGAACACCCCTTAAAATTATACAGTTCATGTGTTCAGAGTGGAGGGCCCTGGTAATACTACATCATGCAAAGACCATCACACCTATATGGCTAGACGTATGTGAAGAACTCTCCGAGTGCTAGATTTCAGGTGTCTCCAGTGAAGGGTCCTGGTAATACCTCATCATACAAAGACATTGTAGACAATTGTTGCTCTACCAACCTTGTGGTAACAGTTTGGTGAAGACCCTTTTCTGTTCCACCATGACTGTGCCCCCCCTGTGTACAAAGCCAGCTCCATAAAGACATGGTGTGACCAGTTTGGTGTGGTGGAACTCGAGTGTCCTGTACAGAGCTTCATCCCTACTGAACACTTTTAGGATGAACTGGAATACCAATTGTGAGCCAGGTCTTCTCATCCAACATCAGTACCTAACCTGAAAAATATTCTTTTCACTAACTGGGCAAGGGAAGTAAGTTCCAAGACATACCAAAGGTGTTCAGTGGGGTTGAGGTCACTTTGCTGTTCTAGGAAGACTTTACACAAGATTTTGGAGTGTCTGTGGGAATTTGTACCCATTTGTGAGGTCAGGTAATGATGTTAGATGAGAACACCTGGCTCACACATCCGGCCTCACATTGGGCACCAAATAAAACCCTTGTATTTAGCGTTTCAATTCATCCCAAAGGTGTTCAGTAGGAATGAGCTTAGGGCTCTGTAATGGACACTCAAGTTCCTCCACACAAAACTGGTCACACCATGCCTTTATGGAGCTGGCTCTGTACCCGGGAAGTGGGGGGGCACATTAATGCTGGAAAAAAAGGGTATTCACAAAACTGTTACCATAAGGTTAGAAGAGCACAATTATCTGCCCCCCTTGTTGTTCAGGAACTACAATTCCCATAATGCCTAGTCATGTCTGCCAATGTCAGAGTTTCACAATGCCTCATGAGACGTGTAGTTCCACAATAGCTGGAAGGCTGTAGTTTGGAGATCCCTGTGTCTTTGAATTGAAGGTCCATAAAGACACGGATGAGCAAGTTTGGGGTGGAGGAACTTCACTGGCCTGCACAGAGTCCTGACCTCAGCCTGATACAGCACCTTTGGGATGAATTAGAGCGAAGGCTGTGAGCCAGGCCTTCTTGTCCAACATCAGTGCCTGACCTCACAAATGCGCTGGAAGAATGGAAGAACGGTCAAACATTCCCATTGACACTCCTAAAACTTGTGGACAGCCTTCCCAAACTCGCTCATCAATGTCTTTTATGGACATTGCTTTGTGCACTGGTGGGCAGTCATGTTGGAACAGGAAGGGGCCATCCCCAAACTCTTCCCACAAAGTTGGGAGCATGAAATTGTCCAAAATGTCTTGGTATGCTGACGCCTTAAGAGTTCCCTTCACTGGAACTAAGGGGCCAAGCCCAACCCCTGAAAAACAACCCCATGCCATAATCCCCTCTCCACCAAATGATTTGGGCCAATGCACAAAGACATGGATGAGCGAATTTGGGGTGGAGAAACTTGACTGGCCTGACCTCAACCAAATACAACCCCTTTGGGATGAATTAGAGTGGAGACTGTGAGCCAGGCCTTTTCATCCAACATCAGCGCCTGACCTCACCAATGCTCTTCTGGAAGAATGGTCAAACATTCCCATCCAGGGGTCCTCAAACTATGGCCCTCCAGTTGTTCAGGAACTACAATTCCCATCATGCCTAGTCATGTCTGTGAATGTCAGAGTTTTACAATGCCTCATGGGATGTGTAGTTCGGCAACAGCTGGAGGGCCGTAGTTTGAGGATCCCTGCGACACTCCTAAACCTTTTAGACAGCCTTCCCAGAGGAGGTGAAGCTGTTATAGCTGCAAAGGGTGGGCCAACTCCATATTGAACCCTACGGACTAAGACTGGGATGCCGTTAAAGTTCATGTGCGTGTAAAGGCAGGTGTCCCAATACTTTTGGTAATATAGTGAAAAATAGTATTTTTAAATTGTATTTTGTAGTCCTGACTATAATTTAAAAAAAAAAGTGTTCAATACCTCCACCCCTTCCCTTTATACGATGTATTCTATAGTATATTGAACGCCACAAAGGTCCATTTGCGGTTCTTCTATCATGTAATAAACCGTATATCTGGTGAATACAAGATGTTCCCGCCTATCCATTTAGAGAACCGTTTCTGCCGCAACAATCTTCTATAGTATTAGTAGCGGTTTTAACCTCCATGGATCGCATGTTAGATTGCATTTAATGCAAGGTATAATTTCCCTATAAAGCCGCATTGTGCGGTCTGCGGTGGCCGCTATTTCATGCCGCGGCGCTGAGCGTTTCAGGCTCTGCTGTAAGACCTTCCTCTGTAAATGTAAAGAACTTTGTAAAAATTAAATACTTCTCGCGTTTCCTCTCAAGCTGACGCCCCCTCTGCCCCCGACCCTCCGCCGCTGCCGCTGCCGCCGCCTTACATTTTTATTCCATGAGACATTTCTGCAAATGTCACTTTTTTTTTTTCCCCCTTTCGAAAGCGAGCGGCGCTTACATCTGTAAAGGTAACAAAAAAAAAAAGATTAATTGTCAGAAGTGGCATTCAGCGGCTCTGAAAATAATATAAGTTGTGAAAATGTTATGATCTGTCGCGCTATCCGTCACGCTCCGCGCACGCGCGGCTCACCGTTCTGGGCTGAAATGTGATTTAAGAAGCAAGAATGTAGCGGCCTCTACCCTTTTCATGCGTCTCGGCTGCGCGGGACCCCTCCTGGCCTCATTTACCTTTTCATAGCCCGCTGGTCACCGCTTCGGATCTGTGCACCGGCGCCCAATGGCTACTTTATTAAACGTGCCTTTATTATACACCTACAGTATGTTGTCAAAAGTATTGGGACACCTGCCTTTGCATGCACATGAACTTTAACCCCTTCAGATCCGCGCTGTAGCCGAAAGACGGCTACAGCGCGGATCTCAATTGCCGGGCAGACGTTCATGGACATCCTGCCTTTATGCGTGCACGCGCGCTGCGTGGGCGTGCCCGCGGGTCGGGTGGACTCGATGCCCGCTCGTGACCCGCGATCGCCTGTCGGAGCTGCAGAACGGGGAACCGCCGATGTAAACACGGCGGTTCTCCATTCTGTGAAGGGGGGCATGTCACTGGGATCAGTTAGATCTGTTATGTCCCTGTCCCTGTCAGCAGCGCTCCCCCCATACAGTTAGAACACAATGAGGGGACACAGTTAACCCCTTCACTGCCCCCTGCAGGTGAACTCCTTCACTGCCAATGACCTTTATACAGTAATCAGTGGACATTTACATTTCTGATCGCTGTATAAATGCCATTGGCCCCAAAAAAGTGTCAAAAACGTCCGACATAAAAAAAAGTAATAAAATATAATATTGTAAAAAAAAATAATAAACTATAATATTGTAAAAAAAATATATATAATATTATAAAAAAATAATAAAATATAATATTGTAAAATATATATATATATATATATAATATTGTAAAAAAATAACAACATATAATATTGTAAAAAAATAATAAAATATAATATTGTAAAAAAAAAAAAAAAAATATATATATATATATATATATATATATATATATATATATATATATATATATATAATATTGTAAAAATAATAATAAAAAAACAAAATTGTAAAAAAATAAATAAAATTAAAAATAAAGGACTGACACCGGTCCCTGCCTGTCTGACATATATACGCACACTCATGTGTTTGCGCTTTGTGGTGCACACCCTAGGGCAATAGGCTGCGCACACCTATGTCAGGCACTGATGTTGGACGAGAAGGCCTGGCTCGCATTCTTCACTGTAATTCATCCCAAAGGTGTTCTGACCCCCAAACATTGTGTATTTTTTTTTTTTTTTTTTTTAGCAGAGACCCTAGGGAATAAAATGGAGATGTTTGCAATAATTTGGGGTTGATTTACTAAAGGCAAATCCACTGTGCACTTGCAAGTGCAGTCGCTGCATTTCTGGGGGGGGGCTCTGAAATGAGGGGACGCTCTGATTTTAACTTGTAAGCAGCAAGAAATAGGCCTGCTCTGTGGAATGAAAATCGCATGAATGACGCACGTTCACGTGTCACTCAGATTTGAATGCAGTCTCACACATAGGCAACTTTTAGGGCCGGTTCACAGCACTTGCAGTCCAGGGCTTTTTCTTTTTTTTTTCCGCATCCAAAATGCATAGCAAGTAAGTTATATGGTTTTCAATGGCACAGTTCACACCGGTGCATTCCAGTTCCAGAAAAACAAAGTAGAACCTCCTGCATTTTTCCTGCACTGGGGTGTACTGGAACGTAGTAAAAGGCATTGAAAGCTCACCGGACCCCATTACAATGGAATGAAAAAAAAAAACACGGAAAAGAAGATGAAAAAAAAGCATCAGGAAATGCATCAAAAAATGCATTAAGGACCGGTTCACACTGCATGCAGTCCAGTGCGTTTTTTACTCTGCATCAAAAGCGCATGGAAAGTCGGTTATATGGTTTCCAATGGCATCATTCACACAAGCGTAGTCAGTTCCAGAAAAAAAGTAGAATATGCTGCATTTTTTCTGTACTGAACTGTACTGAAGGGCCGGTTCACACCATAGAAATGCAGTCCGGATGCGTTCGGGATGCTTTTCTGCATGTGCGTTTTTGATGCGGTTTTGGTGCGTTCCAGTGTGTTTTTGATGCAGTCCAGTGCAGTTTTTCCCCCTTTTTTTCTTAACATAAAGGGACAGTTCACACCATAGAAACGCAGTCTGGATGTGTTCTGGATGCTTTTCTGCATGTGCGTTTTTGATGCAGTCCAGTGCATTTTTCCCCCTTTCTTTCTTAACCTAAAATAAGGACATGTGAGTTCCGGTGCGGTTTTGATGCGTTTTACCGCGCTCCAGTACAGTTCAGTGCAGAAAAAATGCAGCGTGTTCTACTTTTTTTTTTCTGGAACTGGAATGCACGGGTGTGAACGTTGCCATTGAAAACCATATAACCTTCTTTCCAATGCATTTTTGATGCAGATAAAAACGCATTGGACTGCATGTGGTGTGAATTGACCCTTAAAGTAATGCTTGGTGTTCTTTCCAGATTGGGCTCCACCATGTTCTCCATCCATCCATATGGAAGGGACCATACATATACAGCTTTGGCTCCATGGAGCCATTGGGTTGCTCCTGATGTTGCAAGGGGCTCCTTGAACTTTGGCAGGTTGACCTTCTGCCTGCTGGTACCTCTAGTGTTCCTAAGCCATCTCATTGGGCCTCTGGAGCCTCTCCTTTCAGCTCTGAGATAAGTAACTTTGGACATCATTGATTTTTGGTGTTGGTTGTCAATCTGAGAGGCACACGTGGCCCTTCTCCACTGACCACCAATGAGTGGGAACATTTTCCACTGACCACTATTGTAAGGGGACCACTAATGACCACTAATATAAGGGGGCCACTAATGACCACTATTGTAAGGGTGGCAATCTCCACTGGCCTTCATTGTAAAAGTGCCTTCTCCCACTGACATTAATGTAAGGGGATCCTCCTACACTGCCCACCAGGGTAAGGGCTCTTCTCCACTCCACCAATGTAAGCAAGCACTTCCTCAATATCCACCAAGGTATTGTAATTCTCCATTGACCACCAATGTAAGGGGTTCTTTCTCCTCTGATCACCAATGTAAGGAGGTCCCTCTCCATTGACCAATAATGTAAAGAGACTCCCCTATGTAAAGGGGTCCTTCTCCATTGGCCTTCTATGTAAGGGACCCTTCTCTATTTACCACCAATGTAAGGGGGTCTTTCTCCACTGACCACCAATGTAAGGGGGTCTTTCTCCACTGACCACCAATGTAAGGGTGTCTTTCTCCACTGACCACCAATGTAAGGGTGTCTTTCTCCACTGGCCACCAATGTAAGCAAGCACCTCTTCAATATCCACCAAGGTATGCTGATTCTCCATTGACATGTGAGTTCCAGTGCGTTTTTGGGGCATTTAGATGCATTCCAGTGCGTTTTTGGGGCATTTAGATGCATTCCAGTGCGCTTTTGGGGCATTTAGATGCATTCCAGTGCGTTTTTGGTATGTTCTGGTGCAGTTTTGGTGTGTTTTTGATGCGTTCCAGTAAAGTTCAGCGCAGAAAAAATGCAGCTTGTACTACTTTTTTTTTTTTTCTGGAGCTGGAACACATTGGAACTGACTGCACTGGTGAACTATGCCATTGAAAACCATATAACCTACTTTCCATATGTTTTCGATGCAGAAAAAAAAACGCGCTGGACTGCATGTGGCGTGAATTGGACGTGGTAAAACGCACCATAAGATGCACCGGAACGCACCTAAATGCACAAAAACGCACTGGAACTCTCATGTCCTTATTTTAGGTTAAGAAAAAAGAGGGGGAAAATGCACTGGACTGCATCAAAAACGCACCAAAAATGTGCATGCAGAAAAGCTTCCAGAAGGTATTCAGACTGCGTTTCTGTGGTGTGAACCGGCCCTAAAAAGAAGAAAGAAACAAAAAGATACAAGTAGCAAATGGCGTTATTATTGCTCAAATACTTTTTTTTTTTCTTCCTTCTCCAAGTCGCCGCCCAGGCTGAGCGCCGCCCGCGGATAAAAATACATATCGGAGCGCGTTGGCTGCCGAGTCACATAGTTCATCTGTATATTTTATTTATAAAGAGCTTTAAAATGTGGAGAGAAGGTATGGGCGCGGGATGAAAGAGCAAGCCAGAAACTATTATTATAGAAATTAGCGGAGCGTATTGGCGGCGATGGCTGACGGGGCAGCGCCTTCCAGCAGCTGAATATCGGAAATCAATTTGTGTAATGCAAATCTTCTGGCCGCTATGGACGAATAGAATGGTTTTAACCCTCATGGCGCGTGTAATAATAAAGAGCCGGCTTTATGTAGAGTGGTCCTTGCTATTATCTCGCCCCGTCCCCGGGTGATTAGGGGGTAATTCCACAATGTCTTCCCCTGACTACACCATGGGTCCCAGTGGGTCCATTGGACCCAGGCAGCACTTTGAGAAGGGCAGCAAACTGAACCACTCAGGCCTCTCCTTTCCATCTATTTATCCAGCAAATTGATGAGCAGGATTTTTTGTCCACCAGTTTTGTGTGTCGTGATGACAACTGCCCCCTGGACCGCTCTGCCTGCCCCTATACTACCCTAGCCCTCCCCTATACTACCCTAGCCTGTCTATACACTACCTTTCCTGGCCATATACTACCCTAGCCTGTCCCTATATTACCCTAGCCGGTCTATATTCTACCCTAGCCTGTCCATATACTACCCTAGCTTGTCTATATACTACCCTAGCCTGTCTATATACTACCCTAGCCTGTCCATATACTACCCTAGCCTGTCCATATACTACCCTAGCGTGTCCCTATATTACCCTAGCCGGTCCATATACTACCCTAGCCTGTCCATAAACTACCCTAGCCTTTCCATATGCTATCCTATCCTGCCCCTATATTACCCTAGCCTGTCTATATACTACTTTAGCCTATCCATATACTACCCTAGCCTGTCTATATGCTACCCTAGCCTGTCCATATACTACCCTAGCCTGTCCATATACTACCCTAGCCTTTCCATATACTACCCTAGCTTGTCTATATACTACCCTAGCCTGTCTATATACTACCTTTCCTGGCCATATACTACCCTAGCCTGTCCATATACTACCCTAGCCTGTCTATATACTGCCCTAGCGTGTCCCTATATTACCCTAGCCGGTCTATATGCTACCCTAGCCTGTCCATATACTACCTTAGCCTTTCCATATACTACCCTAGCCTGTCCATATACTACCTTAGCCTTTCCATATACTACCCTAGCGTGTCCATATACTACCCTAGCCTGTCTATATACTGCCCTAGCGTGTCCCTATATTACCCTAGCCGGTCTATATACTACCCTAGCCTGTCCATAAACTACCCTAGCCTTTCCATATGCTATCCTATCCTGCCCCTATATTACCCTAGCCTGTCTATATACTACTTTAGCCTATCCATATACTACCCTAGCCTGTCTATATGCTACCCTAGCCTGTCCATATACTACCCTAGCCTGTCCATATACTACCCTAGCCTTTCCATATACTACCCTAGCTTGTCTATATACTACCCTAGCCTGTCTATATACTACCTTTCCTGGCCATATACTACCCTAGCCTGTCCATATACTACCCTAGCCTGTCTATATACTGCCCTAGCGTGTCCCTATATTACCCTAGCCGGTCTATATGCTACCCTAGCCTGTCCATATACTACCTTAGCCTTTCCATATACTACCCTAGCCTGTCCATATACTACCTTAGCCTTTCCATATACTACCCTAGCGTGTCCATATACTACCCTAGCCTGTCTATATACTGCCCTAGCGTGTCCCTATATTACCCTAGCCGGTCTATATACTACCCTAGCCTGTCCATAAACTACCCTAGCCTTTCCATATGCTATCCTATCCTGCCCCTATATTACCCTAGCCTGTCTATATACTACTTTAGCCTATCCATATACTACCCCAGCCTGTCTATATACTACCCTAGCCTGTCTATATACTACCCTAGCCTTTCCATATACTACCCTAGCCTGTCTATATACTACCCTAGCCTGTCTATATACTACCCTAGCCTTTCCATATACTACCCTAGCCTGTCTATATACTACCCTAGCCTGTCTATATACTACCCTAGCCTGTCTATATACTACCCTAGCCTGTCTATATACTACCCTATCCTGTCTATATACTACCCTAGCCTGCCTCTATATTACCCTAGCCTGTCCCTATACTACCCTAGTCTTTCTATATACTACCCTAGCCTGTCCCTATACTACCCTAGTCTTTCTATATACTACCCTAGCCTGTCTATATACTACCCTAGCCTGTCCATATACTGGTGACCAGCATAAAAATTAGTATTTATGAAGTGTGCTATGCGCAGATACACGAGTGTATGTATATCGGGGGTCAGCTTTTCCACCTATTTATAAATAAATGCTGTGAATGTGCCTTTCACCAAACATTCCTTGCGTAGAATCAGTCACTGCCATTTAAAACATTCACCTGCAGAGAATGTTTGCTGAATGTCAGATTCTCCGTTTTATAAATCTTCCACAAGATGACTGGCGTGAGCAATAGTACATTATAGTCTTTGGTTTACATTTTTGCATTTACAGTGAGAGGAAAAAGTATTTGCTCCCCCACTTATTTTGTAGGTTTGCCCGCTGATTTTAATGGTCGTTTTATTTTACCAGTGAGAGACGGAATAACAACAAAAATATCCAGTAAAATGCATTTCAAAAAAGTTATAAATTGATTTGCATTTTAATGAGTGAAATAAGTATTTGACCCCTTCGCCATACATGACTTAGTAGTTGGTGGAGAAACCCTTGTTGGCAATCAGAGGTCAGACGTTTCTTGTAGTTGGGGCCACCAGGTCTGCAGACATCTCAGGAGGGATTTTGTCCCCCTCCTCTTTGCAGATCTCCAAGTCATTAAGGTTTCCAGGCTGACGTTTGGTAACTCCAACCTTCAGCTCCCTCCACAGATTTTCTATGGGATTAAGGTCTGGAGACTGGCTAGGCCACTCCAGGACCTTAATGTGCTTCTTCTTGAGCCACTCCTTTGTTGCCTTGGCCGTGTGTTTTGGGTCATTGTCATGCTGGAACACCCATCCACGACCCTGGCTGAGGGAAGGAGGTTCTCCCCCAAGATTTGACGGTACATGACCCTGTCCATCATCCCTTTGATGCGGTGAAGTTGTCCCCTTAGCAGAAAAACACCCCCAAAGCACAATGTTTCCACCTCCATGTATGACGGTGGGGATGGTGTTATTGGGGTCATAGGCAGCATTCCTCCTCCTCCAAACAGGGCGAGTTGAGTTGATGCCAAAGAACTCGATTTTGGTCTCATCTGCCCACAGCACTCACCCAGTTCTCCTCTGAATCATTCAGATGTTCATTGGCAAACTTCAGATGGGCTGTACATTGTGCTTTCTTCAGCAGGGAGACCTTGGGGGAGCTGCAGGATTTCAGTCCTTCACGGCGCAGCGTTACCAATTGTTTTCTTGGTGACGATGGTCCCAGCTGCCTTGAGATCATTGACAAGATTCTCCTGTGTAGTTCTGGGAGATTCCTCACCATTCTCCATGATCATTGAAACTCCACGAGGGGAAACCTTGCATGGAGCCCCAGACTGAGGGAGATTGACAGTTATTTTGTGTTTCTTCCATTTGCGAATAATCGCACCAACTGTCACCTCTCACCAAGCTGCTTGCCGATGGTCTTGTAGCCCCCATTCCAGCCTTGTGCAGGTCTACAATCTTCTCCCTGACATCCTTGGACAGCTCTTTGGTCTTGGCCATGGTGGAGAGATTGGAATCTGATTGATTGATTGATTCTGTGGACAGGAGTCTTTTATACAGGTAACAAGCTGAGATTAGGAGCACTCCCTTTAAGAGAGAACTCCTAATCTCAGCTCTTTACCTGTATAGAAGACACCTGGGAGCCAGAAATCTTGCTGATTGATAGGAGATCAAATATTTATTTCACTCATTAAAATGCAAATCAATTTATAACTTTTTTGAAATGCGTTTTTCTTGATATTTTTGTTGATATTCTGTTTCTCTCACTGGTAAAATAAACCGACCATTAAAATTATAGACCGATCGTTTCTTTGGGAAAACGTACAAAATCAGCAGGGGAGCAAATACTATTTCCCTCACTGTATGGTTGTTATTGTCAAGTTATCATATAATAATTAAAGAGCTTTAAGTGATCATAAAGGCTCCTTTTTTTAAACTAAAATAAAAGAGGTTTACTGGTATTACACAGAGCCGCTTACCCTCCTCTTCTGGAGTCCGCTCCTCCTATTCTGTGCTTGCCATGAGGCACACATGCAGGCTTGATCCCGAGCAGGGCTGTGTGTGTATCCATAGACACACACAGCGTGGCTCAGCCCCACTCCCTCCTCACAGGATTTGATTGACAGCAGCAGGAACCATTGGCCCCTGCTGCTATCAGTCTGTCCTGTGAGATCAGGCAGAGAGACCAGCACTGCTGCTGATGGCACAGAGCTGGATCGATACAGGACTCAGATCAGCCCAATGCATTCACTTTTCTTTATAGCAGCCCCAATGCATGCACTTCACACCCCAGGTCAGCCCACTGCAGGCTGATCAGACCTCAGATCAGCCCAATGCATGCACTTTTTTTTTACATCAGCCCCAATGCATGCAGATCAGAACTCAGATCAGCCCCCATGCATGCACATCAGACCTCAGATCAGCCCCCATGCATGCAATTTTCTTTACATCAGCCCCAATTCATGCACTTTTCTTTATATCAGGCCCAATGCATGCACTTTTCTTTATATTAGGCCCAATGCATGCACTTTTCTTTATATCAGGCCCAATGCATGCACTTTTCTTTATATTAGGCCCAATGCATGCACTTTTCTTTATATCAGGCCCAATGCATGCAATTTACACCCCAGATCAGATCCAATACATGCACATCAGACCTCAGGTCAGCCCCAATGCATGCACTTCACACCCCAGATCAGATCCAATGCATGCACTTTTTTTTACATCAGCCCCAATGCATGCAGATTAGAACTCAGATCAGCCCCCATGCATGCACATCAGACCTCAGATCAGCCCCCATGCATGCACATCAGACCTCAGATCAGCCCAATGCATGCAATGTTCTTTATATCAGGCTCAATGCATGCAATTCACACCCTAGATCAGATCCAATGCATGCACATCAGACCTCAGGTCAGCCCCAATTCATGCACTTTTCTTTATATCAGCCCCAATGCATGCACTTCACACCCCAGAGCAGACCCAATGCATGTGATTTTCTTTATATCAGCCCCAATGCATGCACTTCACACCCCAGATCAGATCCAATGCATGCACTTTTTTTTACATCAGCCCCAATGCATGCAGATTAGAACTCAGATCAGCCCCCATGCATGCACATCAGACCTCAGATCAGCCCCCATGCATGCACATCAGACCTCAGATCAGCCCAATGCATGCAATTTTCCTTATATCAGGCCCAGTGCATGCAATTCACACCCTAGATCAGATCCTATGCATGCACATCAGACCTCAGGTCAGCCCCAATTCATGCACTTTTCTTTATATCAGCCCCAATGCATGCACTTCACACCTCAGATCAGATCCAATGCATGCAATTTTCTTTATATCAGCCCCAATGCATGCACTTCACACCCCAGATCAGATCCAATGCATGCACTTTTTTTTACATCAGCCCAATGCATGCAGATCAGAACTCAGATCAGCCCCCATGCATGCACATCAGACCTCAGATCAGCCCAATGCATGCAATGTTCTTTATATCAGGCCCAGTGCATGCAATTCACACCCTAGATCAGATCCTATGCATGCACATCAGACCTCAGGTCAGCCCCAATTCATGCACTTTTCTTTATATCAGCCACAATGCATGCACTTCACACCCCAGATCAGATCCAATGCATGCACTTTTTTTTTTACATCAGCCCCAATGCATGCAGATTAGAACTCAGATCAGCCCCCATGCATGCACATCAGACCTCAGATCAGCCCCCATGCATGCAATTTTCTTTATATCAGCCCCAATTCATGTACTTTTCTTTATATCAGGCCCAATGCATGCAATTCACACCCCAGATCAGATCCCATGCATGCACATCAGACCTCAGGTCAGCCCCAATTCATGCACTTTTCTTTATATCAGCCCCAATGCATGCACTTCTAACCCCAGATCAGCCCAATTCTGAGTGCAAGGTACCACTGTAGGCATGCGGGAGAGCCTCAGCCACTGGCAGGCTTTCAGTGATGTCAGAGAGATGAATGGGATTATAGTGACTTGTCCATTTCAGCCATTGTCAACCAATGCCAGTGCAAGCGGCATCCCATGCCAGCCCAGACACGTGCCCCGCACAAAGTATTACAATGTCTATTATTGCATCATTTTATTGCTGCAATAATAATAAACACCGTTACATTTTTTTGCTGCTCCATTATTTCCACTTTTCTTATTTTCTCGATCTGTTTTATTGATCTGTGAATGCAGGTTTTGGAGTTTGCTGTATTGTATTCTGTAAATGCTGCCATTGCTCGATCGGCTATGTTAGATTTTTCTGTATCTATTTTATAGTACAGTTGTGCTCATAAGTTTACATACCCTGGCAGAATTTATGATTTCTTGGCCATTTTTCGGAGAATATGAATGAGAACACAAAAACTTTTCTTTCACTCATGGTTGGTGTTTGGCTGAAGCCATTTATTATCAATCAACTGTGTTTACTCTTTTATATCATAAGGACAACAGAAACTACCCAAATGACCCTGATCAAAAGTTTACATACCCCACTGACTAATACCGTGCATTGCCCCCTTTAACATCAATGGCAGCTTGAAGTCTTCTGTGGTATTTGTGGGAGAGGCTCTTTATCTTCTCAGATGGTAAAGCTGCCCATTCCTCTTGGCAAAAAGCCCTCAGTTCCTGGAAATTCTTGGGCTGCCTTGCATGAACTGCATGTTTGAGATCTCCCCAGAGTGGCTCAATGATATTGAGGTCAGGAGACTGAGATGGCCACTCCAGAACCTTCATTTTATTCTGCTGTAGCCAATGACAGGTCGGCTTGGCCTTGTTATTTGGATCATTGTCATGTTGGACATCCCATGCGCAGCTTCCTGGCTGATGAATGCAAATGTTCCTCCAGTATTTTTTGATAACTGCATTCATCTTGCCATCAATTTTGACCAAATTTCCTGTGCCTTTGTAGCTCACACATCCCCAAAACATCAGCAATCCACCTCCGTGTTTCACAGTAGGAATGGTGTATCTTTCATCATAGGCCTTGTTGACTCCTCTCCAAATGTAACGTTTATGGTTGTGGCCAAAAAGCTCAATTTTGGTCTCTAAATGACTTTGTGGCAGAAGGTTTGAGTCTTGTCTCTGTGCTGTTTGGTGTATTGTAAGCCGGATGCTTTGTGACATTTGCGTAGTAATGTCTTTCTTCTGGGGACTCGACCATGCAGCCCATCTTTCTTCCAGTGCCCCCTTATTGTGCATCTTGAAACAGCCACACCACATGTTTTCAGAGAGTCCTGAAGTTATTTGTGGGTTTTTCTTTGCATCCCAAATAATTTTCCTGGCAGTTGTGGCTGAAATTTTAGTTGGTCTACCTGGCCGTGGTTTGGTTTCAACAGAACCCCTCATTTTCCACTTCATGATTAGAGTTTGAACACTGCTGACTGGCATTCTCAATTCCCTGGATATCTTTGCATATTCCTTTCCTGTTTTATACAGTTCAACTACCTTTTCCCGCAGATCCTTTGACAATTCTTTTGCTTTCCCCATGACTCAGAATCCAGAAACTTCAGTGCAGCACTGGATGGAAGATGCAAGGGTCTGTCAGGAGTCCAGAAACTCATTGACCTTTTATACACTGACACTAATTACAAGCAATCAGATCACAGGTGAGGATGGTTACATTTAATAGCCATTCAAACCCCTTTGTGTCAACTTGTGTGCATGTTATCAGGCCAAAATCACCAGGGTATGTAAACTTTTGATCAGGGTCATTTGGGTAGTTTCTGTTGTCATTATGATATAAAAAGAGAAAACACAGTTGATTGATAATAAATGGCTTCAGCCAAACACTAAACCATGAGTGAAAGAAAAGTTTTTGTGTTCTCATTCATATTCTCTGAAAAATGGGCAAGAAATCATAAATTCTGCCAGGGTGTGTAAACTTATGAGCACAACTGTATGTGTAGCCAAAACTAATCTTGTTGGTAGGGAAGGGTTAAAAGTCACACTTATACCAACTTATTAGTCACATTTATTTTTTATAATGTCTGTCCGGGGCTGCTACTAGAAATCACGGGGCCCCGCAATGCCTACCTGACAGCCCCCCGCTCCTAACTATCAAATGATTTTGCTAAAATGCCGTGGACGCAATGCTATGATTCACAGCTGAGCCATTGAAGAAATGATACCCCCACCCAACAAGACCCATTTAGGTGAATGGCGCTGCTCTGCAAGCGCCCTGCGCAGCCATGTGCAACTCATGCGTTTGCGGTGTGCTGGTGCGGGGTTAAAGCAGGCGGTGAGGCAATATGCAATATGCCTCCTCATCGCCTGTCAAATGCTTTCTGAACAGTGATCCAAATGCTGACACATTTTCTAGAATGTCAATGTTTATTTTACATTTTTTAATTGCCCTGTTGGGGGGGCCTTGGTGAAATACCAGGAGTCTAAAAAGACCTCTGATGTCTCACATTTGAAACAAAGAAAATGACAGAAGACATAAATTCCCCAATCTCTTTCTCTGCAGCCTCAGCTGCACTGGACAATGGATGAATGGGAAGTGCTCTGTGCTGAGTGGCTTCCTGTTCATTCACAAACTGAAGCGTAGTAAACGCGGTTTACTATGCTTCGGTGATGAATGGACACAGGAGCGATCGGTACCAGCACTGTGTTCATTCCGAAAAGGATAGGGCTATCAGTCTGTCCTGTGAGATCAGGCAGAGAGACCAGCACTGCTGCTGATGGCACAGAGCTGGATCTATACAGGACTCAGATCAGCCCAATGCATGCACTTTTCTTTATAGCAGACCCAGTGCATGCACTTCACACCGCAGATCAGCCCCAAAGCATGCACATCAGACCTCAGATCAGCCCAATGCATGCACTTTTTTTTTTTTTTACATCAGCCCCAATGCATGCACTTTTCTTTATAGCAGCCTCAATGCATGCACTTCACACCGCAGGTCAGCCCACTGCATGCTGATCAGACCTCAGATCAGCCCAATGCATGCAATTTTCTTTATAGCAGACCCAATGCATGCACTTCACACCCCAGATCAGCCCCAAAGCATGCACATCAGACCTCAGATCAGCCCCAAAGCATGCACATCAGACCTCAGATCAGCCCAATGCATGCAATTCACACCCCAGATCAGATCCTATGCATGCACATCAGACCTCAGGTCAGCCCCAATTCATGCACTTTTCTTTATATCAGCCCCAATGCATGCACTTCTCACCCCAGATCAGCCCAATTCTGAGTGCAAGGTACCCACTGTAGGCATGCGGGAGAGCCTCAGCCACTGGCAGGCTTTCAGTGATGTCAGAGAGATGAATGGGATTATAGTGACTTGTCCATTTCAGCCATTGTCAACCAATGCCAGTGCAAGTGGCATCCCATGCCAGCCCAGACACGTGCCCCGCACAAAGTATAACAATGTCTATTATTGCATCATTTTATTGCTGCAATAATAATAAACACCGTTACATTTTTTTGCTGCTCCATTATTTCCACTTTTCTTATTTTCTCGATCTGTTTTATTGATCTGTGAATGCAGGTTTTGGAGTTTGCTGTATTGTATTCTGTAAATGCTGCCATTGCTCGATCGGCTATGTTAGATTTTTCTGTATCTATTTTATAGTACAGTTGTGCTCATAAGTTTACATACCCTGGCAGAATTTATGATTTCTTGGCCATTTTTCAGAAAATATGAATGAGAGCACAAAAACTTTTCTCTCACTCATGGTTGGTGTTTGGCTGAAGCCATTTATTATCAATCAACTGTGTTTTCTCTTTTTATATCATAATGACAACAGAAACTTCCCAAATGACCCTGATCAAAAGTTTACATACCCCAGTTCTTAATATTTAACGCGGTTTACTATGCTTCGGTGATGAATGGACACAGGAGCGATCAGTACCAGCACTGTGTTCATTCCGAAAAGGATAGGGCTGGTAAAAAGGACATATTTATAAACCCGACAGGACATAAATAGACATCATCCTGAACAATAGGACATCATGCTGCACCCGATCCTCCTGTGCCCCGCAGCAGCTGCCGGCGGGAGAGGAGAGGAGGGAAGTCAGCAGCGCTGCAGAGGAGGGGGAGGGGCCTGGACAGAAGGGGGGTTGGGGCACTGATACTGATTTTCCTGTACAGGGCTGCCCCATACAGCCTACCTGACAGGGCCACCTTCCCACCGTCAAACATAGATTTATCAGTCCCTTTTCTCTTTAGCCTCTGCTGCACAGATGAATGAATAGGAAGCACTCCGAGGCTTCCTGCTCATTCACAAACTGAAACATATTGAACACCGTTTATTATGCTTCAATGATGAATGGACACAGGAGCGATTGGTGCCAATTGCTCACTGTGTAAATTCAGGAATGGAAGGGGCCAGTAAATTACATATGTACCGACCCTTCCCCGTCTCCCCATCCTGAAACATCCCCCTGTGTGCCCGAAGCAGCTGCCAGAGGAGGGAGAGAAGGGAAGCCAGAAGTGCTGCAGGGGAAAGGGGCACACGAAGGGTGCGGACAGCAGATGGAAGGGGCACAGGTGGTAGAACCAATCCCCCTGCAGTGCAGCCGGAGGGAGAAAGATGAGGAGAATCCAGCAGCACTGCAAGGGGAGAGAGAAGAGAATCGGTGTCTGCAATAAGACAGTACAGCTGGACCTCCTGCTCAGCAGGTGCCGGGCCCCTCTCTTGATCTGATGGGGCCCGGGCCAAGTACAGGAGGGCTGGCTGTACTGCCTTATCGGCGGCCCTTCCCCTGTAGCGCAGTCAGAGGAAAAACAAGGAGAAGCCAGAATCACTGCAGGGGGAGCCACCAGAGTCAGCAGTAAGACTTGCCCTCCAGCTTGGCAGGTGCCCGGGCCCCCCTTTTGAACTGATGGAGCCCGGGCCCAGTACCAGAGGACCGGCTGTACTGCCTTATCAGCGGCCCTTCCCCTGTATTGCAGCCGGAGGAAAAACAAGAAGAAGCCGGCATCACTACAGGGGGAGCCACAAGAGTCAGCAGTAAGACTGGCCTTCTTGCTCGGCAGGTGCCCGGGCCCCCCTTTTGAACTGATGGGGCCCGGGCCCAGTACAGGAGGGCTGGCTGTACTGCCTTATCAACGGCCCTTCCCCTGTATCGCAGTTGGAGGAAAAACCAGGAGAAGCCGGCATCACTGCAGGGGGAGCCACAAGAGTCAGCAGTAAGACTGGCCCTCCAGATTGGCAGGTGCCCAGGCCCCCCTTTTGATCTGATGGGGCCCGGGCCAAGTACAGGAGGGCTGGCTGTACTGTCTTATCAGCGGCGCTTCCCCTGTAGCGCAGTCAGAGGAGAAACAAGGAGAAGCCGGAATCACTGCAGGGGGAGTCACAAGAGTCAGCAGTAAGACTTGCCCTCCAGCTTGGCAGGTGCCCGGGCCCCCCTTTTGAACTGATGGGGCCCCGGCCCAGTACCAGAGGGCCGGCTGTACTGCCTTATCAGCGGCCCTTCTCCTGTATTGTAGCCGGAGGAAAAACAAGAAGAAGCCGGCATCACTACAGGGGGAGCCACAAGAGTCAGCAGTAAGACTTGCCCTCCAGCTTGGCAGGTGCCCGGGCCCCCCTTTTGAACTGATGGGGCCCGGGCCCAGTACAGGAGGACCGGCTGTACTACCTTATCAGCGGACAGGCTTTTCTACTCTTTCTAAATGGAAATGAAGCGTAAGACTTTGCACATCTTTTTGTTTTGATGCGCCCACAATGTTTTCCGCTCCGGTTGGGATTCTTTACTACCTTACACGTCTCAAAAGTACGTACGTAAAGACCCTTCTCTAAATACTTTCCTTGCGCCGCTGCTCAAATAATTTAGGGTTGGCCTCGCCTTTTGTAACACCCGCGTAGTTTTGTTTTTCTACACGTTTCAGAATGCGAAGTAAAGGTAAATCTTTCTCATCTTTTCGGACAGGCGACTATTCCATCATGTCGGCCAGGAGGACATGACCCGGGCCCGGGGTAGTCAAGTTTTCCCCCCGGGCCCGTGGACGGTTCGACCTCCCGTTCAGAATGACGACTGAGAACA
>BLSH010352667.1:738325-750819 GCA_018402905.1 Glandirana rugosa | reverse complement strand
TTTGGCACAAATGCTTTCCCCTCCATCCCGCCCTTCTAGTACAAATCCTCTTCCCCTCAACCATCCCTCCCCTTCTAGGACAAATCCTCCTCCCCTCGACCATCCCTCCCCCTTCTAGCACAAATCCTCAGCATTCTCACCCCTTTCAGGTCATACGTCCCCCCCAGTTCAATATTTCCTACCTGAGACAGACCTCAGATTAGCTTGGCTTAATACAGGGAGTCATCCCTCTACCCAGTGCCTACCCTCCTCTTTTTGTGGGCGATACATGTCCGTGCCAAGGAGGAGCCTAGCTTCCCTCAGCTTTGACATGCATTGTTACAGGCAGTCGGTGGGGAGAAATTCTGCAGAAGGGAAGATCAGGACACCAGGGACCCCAGGGCAACCCCACAGCGGATGCAAGGCAGGTGCCCTAGGTGCCCAGTCCCCTGCCAGGTGAATTTGTGGACCAGAACCCGGCACTGGCCTCTGGTACAGTCCTGTGGAATCCAGGACAGTTGGGAGCAGGGCTGGCCTGGGTCCAAGAATGAAATGGTGCCACCCCCCCACCAAAAAAAAAAAAAATCACCCCCCACCAAAAGGCCCCCACATCCATTATTTTATATCTTGATAATTAAAACTAAAATTACATTTATCAGGAAGTCAGATTTACATGCAACAGCACCTTGTCTATATGCAAAATTATATGACATACCATTATGTTCAATTCCAAGGGGCGGGCTGGGGTAGTATATGGACAGGCTAGGTTAGTATATAGACAGGCTAGGTTAGTATATAGACAGGCTAGGGTAGTATATGGACAGGCTAGGGTAGTATATGGACAGGCTAGGGTAGTATATAGACAGGCTAGGGCAGTATTAGGACAGGCTGGGGTAGTATATAGACAGGCTAGGGTAGTATATAGACAGGCTAGGGTAGTAAGTGGACATGCTAGGGTAGTATATGTACAGGCTAGGACAGTATTAGAACAGGCTGGGGTAGTATATAGACAGGCTAGGGTCATGAATGGACAGGCTAGGGTAGTGAATGGACAGGCTAGGGTAGTGAATGGACAGGCTAGGGCAGTATATGGACAGGTTAGGGGTAGTATATAGACAGGCTAGGGTTGTGAATGGACAGGCTAGGGCAGTATAGTGGTGAGCTAGGGTAGTATAGGGGCAGGTGGATCGGCCCAGGGGGCAATTGTCATCATGACACACAAAACTGCTACTGGTGGTCAATTTGTTGGGTAAATAGAAGAGGAGAGGTGGCCGTGGTTCAATTTGTTGTCCCTCTCAAAATGCTGTCTGGGTCCAATGGACCCACTGGGAACCATGGTAGGGCCGGCCCCGGTTGGGAGGTATGGTTTTGCCCTCCTAAGAAGTCTATGCCCACAGCAACCGCTGCTGTGGCCCCACCCAAATTCCACCACCGGTTGTTGTCAACATAAAACTTTGTGGACATGACACTCACAGGCCACTCCATGCTAAGCCTTTCTCTCTAAAGAGTCATAATGAGGGCAAATAAGACAACACAATCTGGATTACAGTTGAGAACAATTTTGTCATCTTCTGCTCCTTTGTTAGAAACCATTGAAACGCGTCGGCAATTAAAGTTGTTTGGCTAGTTTGTTCTTTTTGGTGCCATCTAAGTTTCTTGGCTGATGTTTAGACCTTCCTTCTGTGAAGAAGCACAAATGGCAGCACAGTGATCTAAACAATATGTTGTTGGCAAGGAGAAGCTCGGTGTCTCTATAGAAACCATCCTTCAGGTGTAAGAGACGGCAGATGCATCTTAGGTGAGCCACAGGGAAAAACATCACTTAACAATAGCGAAAGACATAAGATTAGAATTAAGGACATGACTAATTCAGGAAGGGATCTGAATAGCGTCAGATGAGAACCGTAACATCAAGGTCTGGGAAGTCGTCGCAGTTGCCGACAGGAGATAATGGTCATGTCTACTTTATGTAAAGTGTAATCAGTCAGCTACCCAGGGGTGGCCGATCGCTTTACCGATTCTCAGATCTGGCAGTTTTAAATGGCTTTTATATAAACCCACATCTACAGCTTAGACTGGTGCCTGGAGCCCCCTTGTGTGGTCACCGGACAGACTTGGCAAAGTGACCCAATGGGCCCCTTGTGTGGTCCCCTTGTGTGGTCACCGGACAGACTTGGCAAAGTGACCCAATGGGCCCCTTGTGTGGTCCCCTTGTGTGGCCACCGGACAGACTTGGCAAAGTGACCCAATGGGCCCCTTGTGTGGTCACCGGACAGACTTGGCAAAGTGACCCAATGGGCGCCTTGTGTGGTCCCCTTGTGTGGTCACCGGACAGACTTGGCAAAGTGACCCAATGGGCCCCTTGTGTGGTCCCCTTGTGTGGTCACCGGACAGACTTGGCAAAGTGACCCATTGGGCCCCTTGTGTGGTCCCCTTGTATGGCCACCGGACAGACTTGGCAAAGTGACCCAACGGGTACCAGGCAAGAGGCACCCTAGATGACAGTCTAAAGACGAAAAGGCCATATGGAAGTCTATAGATAACATCTATGAAGGTTTTCATTTATCCAGGCTATGGTAGGGCTTGTAATAGTCACATTCTGGGATGTTTCAGTGCTCAAAGAAGTGGCTTCCTCAGTCCCAATTCTATCTGTAGATCAGCCTTTCTCAACCAGGGTTCCATAAAACCCAGAGGTGGCTGGGGGGGATTCCTTGAGCTGTAGTGGTTTAATGGTCGTACCACCCACAGCGGGGCTTGGACCACGCCTTAGGTCCTTGGTTGGGTGAGCTGAGGGGCTTTTTGGGGGGCTTTCTGTTGGCGAGGGTTGGCCCAACTCTCATGCGGGGCTACACCCCCCACCTCCTGCTAGGATCATGTGAGGGGTGTTTTAGTTGAGGATGGGCCTGGGGAGGGTTTCATAGGGGAGGTTTCATTGCAGGGTGGGGAGGTGGAGTACTGCTACCATTTTCTTGGGGGATTTGTTGGTGTTTTGATGCTGGTATATGTTTTGTTCATTTTCATTGCGCAATAAATTATGTTAAGGTAATTGTGATTGGGTGTGCTTAGTCTTTCCAGTTTTTTCTTTTTGCGTTTAATGGTCCCGCCTGTTCGTGTCTGCATAGTTGTGGCACCAATGCCACTTTGCAGTGCCAGCGGCTCCTCTTATTTCTAAGGTAAGTAACCACTGACACCAATGATCATGTTAGTTGTCTGTAAAGGAGGCATTCTTTCCAATGATCACCAATGTAAGGAACATTCTTCCCACGGACCTCCAATGTAAGGAACATTCTTCCCACTGACCACCAATGTAAGGAGCATTCTTCCCACTGACCACCAATGTAAGGGGCATTCTTCCCACTGATCACCAATGTAAGGAACATTCTTCCCACTGATCACCAATGTAAGGGACATTCTTCCCACTGATCACCAATGTAAGGAACATTCTTCCCACTGACCACCAATTTAAGGGACATTCTTACCATCAATGTAAAGGGACCATCACTTATTGACCCCCAATGTGGTGTGGCTAAGGTACCAAGATTTGTATACAAAATTATTTTTAGCAGGGGTTTCCTGGGAACAGAACATTATATCAAGGGTTCCTCCATGATGAAAAGGTTGTGAAAGGCGGCTATAGATAGTACTTTAAGAACAATGGGGTGCTAACTACATGAATACCTGTTTCTC
Source organism: Glandirana rugosa (assembly GCA_018402905.1). Taxonomy (NCBI): domain Eukaryota; kingdom Metazoa; phylum Chordata; class Amphibia; order Anura; family Ranidae; genus Glandirana; species Glandirana rugosa. The sequence goes on along the minus strand of BLSH010352667.1, from coordinate 747,153 downwards.
GGCTATCTCACCTAATGAAGACTGCTCATTCCCTATAGACCAGCCTAGCCTGTCTGGGTTCACTATGTCTGAACATCTATCCAAGCTGTAGGCATCACATTATCTTCCAAATTCAAGGCATTCCTCTCAACTGTCAACGTTATCCGATTCTCCATCTAGGGGCCCTTGGCCGGCTTCCTTTTAGGTTACCAACCACAGTAAGCCTTTCCACTACCAATTTTTTGGTCACCTTCTCCGGCATTTGCTGTCAATAATGATCGGATTAATGGTTCCAACTGTCCGCGGGATGACAGTTGTATTCTCCACCTTGGTTGCTCAGCTCTGAGTGTCTGCAGCCGGTCAGATTACCGATTTTATTTCTTGGAAAGATGAGTGTAAAAGAAAGTTTCCTTTTCGGTTATTTGAGGAATGCCGCACTATCGTGTTCTCCATTTGAATCTCTTTTGTTTTCATCTTCATTGGAATTTTTTCCACATTCTGGCTCCTGCACAGCCTAGACAAGCTCCAAGGGCTTTGAGCTTTATCACTGAGCACCTTGATGTGAAATGCGTTGAGACTCTTTTGATGATTTGCACTGAATGATCTTTTTCATTTATGGATAATAAACTGTGAAACTCAACATCGGTATGCAGATACCAACGCATTGGAAATCTGGCATTCTGAGCTTGTGCGGCAGGTGGTAGTCTTGCACCTGAGCTGGGATGGATGGCTGCCGCAGGATGTGGTGTTGTCAGCCCAGAGCAGCCTTTCTCAACCTTTTTAACCCCAGAGGAACCCTTGAAATAATTAATTTTATCGGGAGTCAGTAGGAAGAGTGCTCCTTACATTGATAAGGGAAGGATCCCCCTTAAATACACTTTCCTGAATGGCACCAAGCACATTGGTGTCATTCAGCAAGTTGTATTGGTCCTGGATAGAGTTGAGCGAACCCGAACTGTAAAGTTCGGGTTCGTACCGAACTTTGGGGTGTCCGTGACCCGGACCCGAACCCGGACATTTGAAAAAAAGTTTGGGTTCAAGTTCTAGGTATTTGATCACGCATGTTGAATAGCTGCAGGGCAGCCAATCAACAAGCATTTCACTGGTTTTCCCTAGAATCCATCACAGCCATGCCTACTAATGGCATGGCTGTGATTGGCCAGTGCATCATGTGACCCAGCCTCTATATGAGGCTGGAGTCACGTAGTGCTGCATGTCACATGCTCTCTGGGTAGTGTAGGGAGAGGATGCTGCCGGTGCTGTGAGGGACAGATTGCAGATAGATAGATAGGTAGAGATTACTACTACTCCTTTTAGGGACAAACTGCAGATCTCATCCTGCATTACAGAACGATCTGACTGGACTAGGTAGAGTCTACTGCTTAGAGGGACAGATTATTGTTCTAAAATCATCTCTTAGTTCTATAGGGTCAGGTTCTGTTGCTGTAAGGGACAGATTATTGTTCTAAAGCATTTTGCAGCCCTCTAGCACTTTCCGGACTCTTTTACAGTCATTTTTGTGCCTGAAAAGTTCGGGTCCCCATTGAATTCAATGGGGTTCGGGGTAAAGTTCGGGTCAAGGTCGGTACCGACTTTCTTCCGAAGTTCGGCCGAACCCACCAAATCCGAACATCCACGGGTTCACTCAACTCTAGTCCTAGAACTAAACAGTCACCATCAGATGGGAGGTTAATCAACCACAGCTCAAGGAACCTTAAAGAACCTCTTGAGCAGGGTTTCTCAACCAGGGTTCCGTGGAACCCTAGGGTTCCTCCAGAGGTTGCTAGGGGTTCCTTGAGCAATGAGCAATTTCTACCTCTCAGATAAATTCCCAATGACATCATTGATCTTTTTAGCTATCTGTAAGGGGGTAATTCTTCCTAATGACCACAAGTGTAATGAGCATTCTTCTCATTGACTGTCACACTAATGTATCATGAGTTGTAGATTTTTCTTTTTTAGCAGGGGTTCCCTGAGACCAGAGAATTATTTCAAGGGTTCCTCAGTGTTGAAAAGGTTGAGAAAGGCTGCTCTTGAGGAACCATAGGGTTCACAAAGCCTGGAGTTTCGTGAAATCAGGAGTCAGTGGGCAGATTGCCCACTTACACTGATGATAAAGGAAGCATGCCCCTTACATTCAGCTAAAGATCATTGGTGTCATTCAGCAAGCTCTGCTAAGTGGTATGGGACATAGAATTATGGTGGCCCCATTAGATGGGGAGGTCAATCAGCCACAGTTGAAAGAACCCTAAACAACCTCTTGAGGAACTGTAGGGTTCCATAAAACCTGGCTGAGAAAGGCCAGCCTAGCCGGTCTTGAGCATCCTCTCTCAACCAGGTTCCTTTCAAGGTTGCCAGGGGTTCCTGGAGCAAAGATCAGTGGCGGTTTAATTTCTTGCCTTGCCTTGCCGTTGCCTGCATAGTTTTCCATCAACGACATCTCAGCAGTAAGAGGACATTTCTCTCCAGTATTATTTTTCCTCGTTTTTTGCATGATTTTCTATAAAAAGCTTTGTCTTCTAGAACAGGGAAGTGTTGAAAAGATCTGCTGTGGGTGTCAAATATGCTACATTCTTTATTTTTATTCTTTTATGTCTACAGCTTATTAATCACACGAATGTACCATAAGAAATAGATGCTTTTTTAGCATTTTTGAGGTTTTCAAAGACCTGAATATTTTTTCAAGGGTTCCTCTGTGTTAAAAAGGTTGAGCGAGGCTAATCTAGAGCCCCTGTATTTGCTTGTCATACAACTCCAACAATCTTAAAGGGCTCTGGTATTGGGGAGGGGACTTGTTTCAGGCACTGGGGGCTAGTTGTGGAGATGTTAGCTTGGGAACCTAAAGGAGCAAAGGGAAGACCTGAGCAGTTTAGTGATGCTCACTCATAGTCCAACCAGCAGGCAGATGAAGTAGTGAGTAGCAGTATTACCCTCTTGCCTACACAGTGCAGTAGAGGTGTGGGAAACATTAGAACAGCCAAGCAGAGCAGTCATTCTCAACTAGGGTACAATGGAACTCTAATGTTTCTCCAGAAGTTGTAAGGGGTTCCTTGAGCTTTGACTGATTGCCCTCCCATCTGGTGGTGCCACCATAGTTCCAGGTCTAATAATTTCATATTTCCAACAGACATTCTCTAAAGGGGTTCATTGCAACCCTAGGGTTCCTTCAGAGGTTGTTAGGGGTTCCTTGAGCTGTTGTTGATTGGCCTCCCATCTGATGGTGCCACCATAGTTCCAGGTCTAGTAGTTCCATATTTCCAGCAGCCATTCTTAGAAGGGGTTCAATGGAACCCTAGGGTTCCTTCAGAGGTTGTTAGGGGTTCCTTGAGCTGTTGTTGATTGGCCTCCCATCTGGTGGTGCCACCATAGTTCCAGGTCTAGTAATTTCATATTTCCTATAGACATTCTCTAAAGGGGTTCATTGCAACCCTAGGGTTCCTTGAGAGGTTGTTAGGTGTTCCTTGAGCTGTTGTTGATTGGCCTCCCATCTGATGGTGCCACCATAGTTCCAGGTCTAGTAGTTCCATATTTCCAGCAGCTATTCTTAGAAGGGGTTCAATGGAACTCTAAGGTTCCTCCAGAGGTTGTTAGGGGGTCAGCTGTGACTGATGGCCTCCCCCCCCAATCTGATGGTACCACCATAGTTCCAGACCCAATGCCACTCAGCAATGCCAGCATCATGGCACCAATTACCTGTTTAGCTGTCTATATAGGTGGCATCCTGGCCACCACTGTAATGGAGGGATTTTTTCCCACTGACCATCAATATAAGGGGGATTTCCCCAATGACCTGATTTTAGGGGGGTTCCCTTAGACTTTTTAGAGTTCCCCAGAGATAAAGAGGTTGAGAAAGGCAGGAACAGAGTGACAACTGTTGTATATTTTTTGGTCTCTTTTCAAATGCAACAATGTTAAAGAGAAATGTGATCAGCAGGATCCGAGTTCATGTCTATGACCTAGATCCATGGTCTCCAAACTGCGACCCGAGGGCCAGATGTGGCCCTTTGCTAGCCATTATCTTGCCCTTGGGGCACTATTCCTCCCATTGACACCAACAAGGGGTCACTATTTCTTCCACTGATACCAATGATGGGATACAATTCCTCCTCCTAATAGGGACACTCCTCCTCCTCCTGACCACCAACCCTGAGGCCATATTTAATCTGCTGGGCACCATACATTTTCTGGCCCCGCTGGCCACAATCCAGCCCTACATCCGACAATAAACTGGCCCTTTGTTTGAAAAGATTGGAGACCCCTGACCTAGATAACAAAAAGAACGACCGAGCCACTACCCATCAGATCCTTGTCTCTGCCATTTTACTGCCACCAGATTCTGCAAGGTCTAATGCATTCTGCGTCCTCCCGGCTGTATGAGGGCCGCCGGAAGAAAAGACGTCTTTATTTCGGGGAGAAGCTTGGCTTTGTTGAACGAGGTATTTAACATGGAGAAGAGAAAAGCAGGATAGGCAGGAATAGAGATCTCCCAAGGCAGAGTATGTGAGTGCCTGAGGAAGCCCCCCGGGCACCATGCTGGCTGTCATAGTATCTAACAGAGACAAATTAGAAACACGTTTTTGTGTTAAATATTCCGGCAACAGCAGTGCTGGTAGAATATTCATTAATTTTTTTTTTTGGATGCATGTTTACGTTGTGTATTTATAAAGTTGTCTTGATTTTTAAAGATAAGTTGCGGTTAAAGCTTTGAGAAAACGAAACTTTGTTTTCTCTGTGCGCTAATTTTGCAGATATTACCATGAACTAATTGCTCCTTCTGTGTCATTCTCTATAAATCCGCTACATATCGGGCTACGTTCATATTGAGCGTAGCGGCGCGTTGCGCAGTGCGCGTTTTTATCGTTTTTTTTTTGTCACAACACCAATTAAGTTGAATGGCCTGCCTGTCGTGTGAAAAACGCACCAAAGAAGCTGAAGTAGCAAGTAAAGTAACGTGAAGTAACTTTGGCGCGCGCCGTTAAGTGCATTTTTGGTATGACTGCCCATTGAGTTGAATGGCGAAAAACACGCCAAAGAAGCTCAAATATGTTGTCACCGACCCAAGCGTGTTTTGGCAACACGCATTTTTGGTACGATTTTCAATTGCGTTAAATGGGCTGCCGGTTGCGAAGCTCAAATACCAAATTTTGGCGTTGAACCAAGTGTGTTTGGCAACACGGGTTTTAGTGCTTTTTTGGCATGGCTGTCGGTTGCAAAAAAAACACATTTTTGGTATGACTGCCTATTGAGTTCCATGGGCTGCCTGTCGCGCAAAAAACATGCCAAAGAAGCTCAAGTACCGAATTTTGGCACCGAGCCAAGTGCATTTGGCAACACGCATTTTTAACACATTTTTGGTATGACTTTCAATTGAGTTGAATGGCCTGGCCCACATTTTTGGTTCCACTTCTCATTGAGTTGAATGACCTGCCCGTCGCGTGAAAAACACGCCAAAGAAGCTCAAGTATCAAATTTTAGCGCCAATCGCTTTTGGCAACTCATTTTTGCGCATTTTTGCCACAATCTCCTGTTGAGTTGAATGGGCTGCCTGTTGTGTGAAAAACGTGCCATAGAAGCTCACGTACCAAATTTTGGCATCAAGCCAAGAGTGTTTGGCGACACGTTTTAGTGCATTTTTGGCATGACCACCCATTGAGTTGAATGGCCCGCCTGTCGTGCAAACAACACGCCAAAGAAGCTCAAGTACCAAATTTTGGCATCAAGGCAAGTGTGTTTGGCAACACGCATTTTAGCGCCTTTTTTGGTACGACTTCCAATTGCGTTGAATGGCCTGCTTGCCGCACAAAAAATGCGCCAATAGAAGCTCCAGTACAAAATTTTGGCGCCAAGAGCGTTTGGCGACACATTTTAGCGCTTTTTTGGTATGTCCATCCATTGAGTTAAATGGCCTGCCTGTTGTGCAAAAATTGCGCCAAACAAGAAGTACCAAATTTTGGCATTAAGTCAAGTGTGTTTGGCAACACGTGTTTTAGCGCATTTTTTGGTTCGACTTCCAATTGAGTTGAATGGCCTGCTTGTCGCTCCAAAAATGCACCATAGAAGCTCAATAACCAAATCTTGGCACCAAGCCAAGAGCGTTTGGCGACACGTTTTACCACATTTTTGGTACGATTGCCCAGTGAGTGGAATGGGCTGCCTGTTGCACAAAAAATGTGCCAAAGAAGCTCAAGTACCACATTTTGGCACCAAGACAAGGGCGTTTGGCGGCACATTTTAGCGCATTTTTGGTATGGCCATCCATTGAGTTAAATGGCCTACCTGTCGCGCAAAAAATGCTCCAAAGAAGCTCAAATAACAAATTTGCCACCCAGGCAAGCTCAGTGGGGACGCAATTTGTCGCGATCAGCCATTGAGTTGAATGGGCTGCTTGTCACGCATAAGATTCACCAAAGAAGCTCAAGTACCAAATTTTGGCACCAAGCCAAAGGCTTTTGGCGACACATTTTAATGCATTCTTGTCATGACCACCCATTGAGTTGAATTGGCCGCCTGTCGCTCAAGAAATGAGCCAAACAAGCTCTAATACCTCATTTTGGCATTCAGCGACACGCGTTTTAGCGCATTTTTGGTATGACTTCCCACTGAGTTGAATGGATTGCCCATCATGCAAAAAAAAATGCACCAAAGTAGCTCAAGTTTTGGCACCGAGCCAAGCGCTTTTGGCGACTCCTTTTAGTGCATTTTCGCCACAACCACCCATTGAGTTGAATGGGCTGCCTGTTGTGTGGAAAAAATTGCCAAAGAAGCTCAAGTACCAAACTTTGGCACTGAGCCAAGTGCGTTCAGCGGCGCGCCTTTTTTGCTGTTGCCCGCGTTTGGGGTGCCATGCACAAATAATGCATTGCACATTTTCGAAAACGTGGGCAGAAACGCGCATTTCGGAGATGAGCGGGGGCCTCGCTATATATTTACCTTTCGCATCGGTCGGGAAGGCTCCGGAATATCTACGGCAGCCTTCGGTGATTAACGCTTACGCAGTGATTTCTAAGGGAAAAAAATATATTTTTACCATCCATTGAAGGTCGGCAGGGCAAAGGTTGCGGCGTCGCGATGCAGCAATTTAGTAGCGAAGCGCTGAGTACGGTTTCTTGTATTACATTCGGTATACGGAGGAATCGCCGTTTTATAGAGACGATATTGGCCTTTTAACACGTTTTTATTTGCAGAGAGAATAGCGATCGGCGACAATGGGCTCGTGTTCTGCCCAACGCATTGTAGTCAGAGCGAACGCATCGTGAAATCTGAGCCGTTCCTGGGACAAAATTTCATTGCGGCGTTTGTGCTGGAAGTGGATGATTGTTCGGCGGTGAGAGGATCGCGCAAGACGTTCTTTGTTCATTCGAGAGATGTGACCGTGATCGTTTTCTTTATATATAAACTTCACTTTATATGGCGTTCTGCATGCATTGCGTGTGGAGCTTTTATTACCATGGATTATGGTCTTCGATTGTTGGCAGTTATTTTGCAGAGTCCTGATGTATCTACAATGCATCAAAACTCATCCAGTTGCAGAGTCCCGATGTACAGTCAGGTCCATAAATATTGGGACACAATTCTAATCTTTTTGGCTCTATACACCACCACAATGGATTTGAAATGAAAGGAACAATATGTGCTTTAAATGTAGACTTTCAGCTTTAATTTGAGGGAACTTACATCCAAATCAGGTGAACGGTGTAGGAATTACAACAGTTTGTATATGTGCCTCCCACTTTTTAAGGGACCAAAAGTAATGGGACAATTGGCTGCTCAGCTGCTCCATGACCAGGTGTGTGTTATTCCCTCATTATCCCATTTACAAGGAGCAGATAAAAGGTCCAGAGTTCATTTCAAGTGTGCTATTTGCATTTGGAATCTGTTGCGGTCAACTCTCTGGTGTATAGAGCCAAAAAGATTAGAATGGTGTCCATGTCCCAATATTTATGGACCTGGCTGTATCTACAATGTATCAAAACTGATCTCCAGGCAAATACACAGAAAAGATACATAGAGTGAGGGGGAAAAAGTACAATAAAACCTTGGATTGCGATCATAATTCGTTCCGGAAGCATGCTTGCAATCCAAAGCACTCTTATGTCAAAGCGAATTTCCCCATAAGAAATAATGGGAGCTCAGATGATTCGTTCCACAAACATTTATTCATAAGTCTTGCAGTTTATAGTCCATATAAAAAGATTATAGCCATGTGATCGGTTGTGTAACCATAAAACGCCCATCCACAAATGGCCGCCTTCACAAGGGGATTAGAAGCAAAATCCAGCAGAAGCTACAGAGCATAAAAGAGAAGAGAGGCGCCTCTAAGGCGCCACTGCTGATAAACGACAATTAATGTCCATGTGTGCATGGGCACATAGGGTAACATAAAGTGGCGTTTTTGGGCTGTTAAAAAAAAAACGCCCAAACGACCAAAAATGGCCGCTTAGCAGATACAGTGTGCATGGAGCCTAAGTGTAGCAATATAGTTAACCATCAACCATGTGAGCTGCTAAGTGCTAGGCTTGTGCAATTCGTTTAGTTACGAATTTCCGAGGTACGTGTGACATAGACGATTCGCCGGTAAAAACCAGCAAACCCGCAAAAAAAAAATTGTCGGGTTTTTGCGGTGAAATACAATGGGATACACGGGTACGTGTGTACCTGTAATTAACAGCAAATAGTCGTCACCGCGGAATCTCCGCGGAGAGAAGAGAAAATACGAGACATCGAAGACGACCTAAAACGAAGATTAGGGGAACACTTCCGCCGGTAAACACCTACCCGCAAAATACCAATGTGTTGGCTAGTGTACCGATATTAGAAAAATATACCTGATATTTGACGTTCTGAATACT
>BLSH010352667.1:717515-729148 GCA_018402905.1 Glandirana rugosa | reverse complement strand
GGGGGGGGGGGGGGGCCTTGCTCAATTTATCCTAAACTAGGAAACAAAAACCACTTTTTTTGGCTTGTCGAACACTTTTAATCACACACCGGTCTCTTGGATCTAGCAGAGGCTCTAGTTGCTGGATATTCTCACCAGACCCCTTGCCAATTTCTGCTGCCATACTAAATCTGAACGGCCAAAAAATATATCACGGAAACCCAAGAAATGTGATGACTGCCAGGTCCTAAATAGTTGTAAAGCTAATGAGGGAAAAAAAACTCATAAATAGAAAAAAAATACCCTTTTTAGGGCAGCGGGAGTAGAAAAACAGGTAGAAAGGTAATATAAAAAGTTATATTTTTATTGATATTAACCATAAAAAGGTATTTTCATATATCCATTGCGAAGCATGGAAGAAGACACAGAAATATAGCATCTGGGAGGGGTACATACATAGAAAAACATTGTACAGAAGAATTTTACAAAAATTGAGTGCCACAATAAAGTGCAGAATCAATTTAGAACTCAATGCCTGGAAGTTGCACACCTAAGTAGCCACATTGAAGTGGGATCCAGGGTCAAGTTCCATGGTCATCCCAACATGTTTCGGAGTTAGAATCCTTCTTCAGGGGGTAATTGCATTGAGAATGAAATAGTAATTTGTATCTGTAGATGAAGCATGACATATTGAAGAAACAACCATAGTCGTTTGACAAGCATAAGAATAAAAACGTATAAAGCGGTAATGGGGGTGCTTTCCACAGCGAAAGGGGATGAAAACACACTTACGCCGATACTGAACGGAACTCAAGCCCCCCCCCCCTCCCCACACACACACAAATTTACCTCCAAAAAAACAGTCATCCTAGCACAAATTCCCCCCCCCCCACACACACTCTAAATCCACCCTCCTAGCACAAATCCCCCCTCCAAATTGCCCTACCTAGCACAAATACCTTCCAATCATCCCTACTAGCACAAATCCCCCCGCCCCAAATCCATCCTCCCAAATAACTCCTAGCCCCCCCCCCAAAAGGACCCCTCCTAGTACAATTCATACCCCCTCCCTCCCCCCTTCCAACACAAGTACAATCACCCCCCAATCTCCTTGTGCCCCCGCCCCACCTCTCATGATACCAGAGTGCCCAGAGCAGCCGCCCCATTGTCCCTGCCTAGTAGGTTGGGGGAGGGAGGGTGCCACAAACTTGCAGAATGCAAGTCTCTCCATGGGGGTCTCCAGGAAAAAAAAAAGTATAAGAAGTCGGGGGGGGGGCTGGGTATGAATTTATGAATTTTATATGCAATATACCTTTTATATAGAATGCATCTTTTTTTTTTTTTTTTAAGCGCAAATGCATGAAGAGTGGAAATGGCAACCTTTGATGAAAACTCAAACTAACTGGGGGGAAGTTCAAAACGTGGTTGATGATTGGAATAAACTACCAACAGAGGTTGTGAGACAGTCAACAGTAAATGGCTTCAAACATGCTTGGGATAAACCTAAATCTATAGTCAGTCAACAAGGTTAATGTAAAAAAAAATATAAAAATAAATAAATAAAAAGGGGCAGACTCGATGGACTACTCAGTCTTTTTCTGCCGTCACTTCTCTATGTTTCTAAAACAGGATGTACCTTTATTTACAATGTATCATTATATACAATGTATCTTTAAATAAACTATCTTTATATAGAGTGTCATTATATACAATGTATCTTTAAATAGAATGTATCTTTCTACATAACACTCAGTTAATCACTTAACCCCTCCCCTGCCTCTTCCCTGTGCAGCACATCGCGCCCGGCTCACCTCGCAGGTACTTAACATGCCGTCACCCCCCCTTGCTGCTCTTATTCTGAATCTGTCAGCGACGAGCCTCTAATTACCTTCTAATTTTACAAACGCCATACTTAGCTGTGACACAGAAATCCGGAGCAGCAATTGAGCCTGTCACCAGGAAGCTGCAGGAGAGGGATACAGAGGTGGGAAGCGGAGAGGGGATCGACGGGGGGGGGGGGGCAGAGAGGGGATCAGGGGACGTGACAGGCAGCGCAGGTTCACCGAAAATATCACTCCTCACCGAGAGCGAGAATCCTGCCTCTGCACAGCCAGCGCGACCTTTCCCTCGCTCCTCTGCGCCATTGTGATATGAGGCCATTCATTGCCAGCAAGAGTTCCAAGATGCGCCGGAGCGGGCGTGCGGCCAAACCGGCTCATGGTGACTTCACTTTAAATGAAAGGAGAAGTCCTCCATGTACAACATATATTTATTTATTACCTTAAAGCAGAGTTCCTCAACTCCTGTCCTCAAGTCCCACCAGCAGGTCATGTTTTCAGGATTTCCATTATTTTTGCACAGGTGATTTGATCAGTTTCACTGCCTTAGTAATTACCACAGCCGATTCATCTGAGGGAAATCCTGAAAACATGACCTGTTGGTGGGCCTTGAGGACTGGCGTTGAGGAACTCAAAGGGCAACTCCACTTTTGTGGGGGAAAAAAAAATAGCAAATAAAGAAAACATAATATAGCGTGTACAATTGCGACACAAGTCATATTGTAATTGAATATTATTAAAAATGACCTTTCCTTTTCAATCTGCAGCCGCTGTAATTTTCTGGAAATGCCATGCAATATGGCTACCTGGAGTTGTTCTGTACAGAGAATGTGTGCTGACCACTCCCCAGATACATAATTTACTGCTTGTGTGATTTGGCTTACCAATTTTCCCAGAAGTCTGCACTAAGATACAAATTTTAGGCATCCCCTGCAACAAAAATGTCATTTTTGGTGAGATACTTTCAATAGGAACACGTCTAAAGGGATGCAGGCCCAGCAGATTTCCTCATTAGTGCTCTGCTGCTGCCACAGCTGACTGTTAATTATGAAACCCCTCCCATTAGACCCACTCAGCACAGAGAAACAAACAGGGATTTCTTCAGAATAACATAAGGTAGGAATCAGCAACAACAAAAAAAGAGGCTGGTGCCATGGAAGTCGGCTAAAACATCCTTTTATTATTGCATGTGAACAACAGTCAAAAAAGCCAACGTGTTTCGGCCATCAGGCCTTAATCATGGCTCAGCCATGATTAAGGCCTGATGGCCGAAACGCGTTGGTATTTTTGACTGTTGTTCACATGCAATAATAAAAGGATGTTTTAGCCGACTTCCATGGCACCAGCCTTTCTCTTTTTTTGTATGGACTACATGGAAGTTTACAGAGACTTCTTAGGGTGAGTGCTGTGTTCATGAGGCTCACCGGGCGTTGCACAGGAGGTGGCAGCTCGGATGCACCTGTTCCAGGAATCTGCAACAAAGTTTAGTGTAATCCTTGCAATGTACAGAGATCACCCAGAGGGGAATGTTTTTTTCTCAACAAAAGTGGAGTTACGCTTTAACCACCTCAATACCGGGCACTTTTGCTCCCTTCCTGCCCAGGCCAATTTTCAGCTTTCAGCGCTCTCACACTTTGAATGACAATTACTCCGCCATGCAACACTGTAGCCAAACATTTTTACCATATTTTTTTTTTTTACAAATCGAGCTTTCTTTAAGGCCTCATACACACGGGCATTTTGAAAAAAATTAGCTGTAACGTCGGTGCCCACGCCAGGAAAAAAAATGGCGTTAAAAGCACTATTTCATCGCCATTTTGCATTGGCGTTAATGCGCATTTATTGAGCGTCAGCGATACGTCGCGTTTTGTTTAAAAAGACATCCCTCTGCTATTTTTGGACATTTAAGCAGACGCTTAAAACGCCGGGTAACGCTTCTATGGCGCTAATGCGCGTTATTGAGCGTTTTGCCAGCTCGGTGTCAAAAACGCTCTAACGCTGCAGCTTCAGAATGCGCGGGTCCTGCGTTCGATTCACAGCTTAAGAGCGCCGGCGCCATCTACAGCTCAAAAACGTCAACGTGTATATGAGGCCATAGGATAACATAGTGGCATTCTTAAGCTGTAAAAACAGCGCAAAAAAACTATGTTAATAACACCCATGTGTATGAGGCCTAAGGCTCCATGCACACTAGCATTTTTTTTTCTGCTCCTAGAAGCTGTTATTAGCATTTTTGTTTCTGCTCCTATAAGCTAACTAGTGTTATCCTATGTGTCGACGCAGGACCACTGATGGGGGGGACCACCAGTCCTCTTGTAGAGGGCCTGAGCACACAGGGGGTCCACACAAGGAGGGGGATTAGTGATGGACGACAATTGTATCTCTCTTCTTCCAGCAGCTGAAAGCTGGTCTCTCTCCCTCTCCCTGCTGCCACCGCTGGCTCTATTATTAGCTGTGCTCCTGAATTTATCTCTGTAACTCTGGTTCTCTCCCTCCATCTCTCTGATCCAACTGCCCAGCCTATATATTTTTTCATCTCATCTTCCTTTTTATTTATTAACCACTTCAGCCCCGGAAGGATTTGCCCCCTTCCTGACCAGAGCACTTTTTGCGATTCGGCACTGCGTCATTTTAACTGACAATTGCGCAGTCGTGCGGCGTTGTAACCAAACAAAATTGACGTCCTTTTTCCCCCACAAATAGAGCTTTCTTTTGGTGGTATTTGATCACCTCGGCGGTTTTTATTTTTTGCGTTATAAACAAAAAAAGCTTGAAATTTTTGAAAAAAAAACCTATTTTTTACTTTTTGCTATTTTGCTAAAAATCCCAAAAAAATGTAAAAATATGAATCTCTTCTTCAGTTTAGGCCGATGTGTATTCTACATATTTTTGCTAAATGAAATCGCAATAGGCGTATATTGATTGGGTTGCGCAAAAGTAATTTTTTTGTACATTTTATCGCCATATGCATTGTGTGGTGGTGATCAGGGACACAGACTGGTGACCGTATGTAAAAAGAAAAAAAAAAACATTTTCTACAAAATTTTCTAACTTTTTTTTTTTTTTTTTTACATACACAGTGCCTTGAAAAAGTATTCATACCCCTTGAAATTTTCCACATTTTGTCTTGCTACAACCAAAGACGTAAATGTATTTTATTAGGATTTTACGTGATAGACCGACACAAAGTGGCTCATAATTGTGAAGTGGAAGGGAAATGATAAATGGTTTTCAAAATGGTTTACAAATAAATATGTGAAAAGTGTGGGGGGCATTTGTATAGTGCCCCCCCCCCCCCCCCGGAGTCAATACTTCGTAGAACCGCCTTTCTCTGCAATTACAGCTGCAAGTCTTTTTTGGGAAGTCTCTACCAGCTTTGCCCATCTGGAGAATCGCGTCCAGGATTCAGACTCCCTGAAACCTGGACACATTATTCAGACTGGACTGTACCCCCCCAACTTACGGGTGCCTGGGCCCACCCTAATCACCCAGTGTGGAACAGATTCTCTCTGCTACCCGGGTTGCACACACCTATGCACCCCAAATAACCAAGGCCCCCTTCCTCCCTTCTGTCTCCTGCCTCTGAGTGAGTGAGTCAGATGTAAGGGGTGCTCTGTGGACTCTGATGTAAGGGGGGCTTTGGGAATCATGAATTAACGGGGGATGCTGGGAATTCTGATGTGAGTGGGGACTTTGGTGAAACCTCCTAATATCAGAGTTCCATTTTACACACAGCATTCACCTTAAAAAAAAAAAAATTGTTGTGTGCCTCTAAAGTGTTCGGATTTGGTTTGAAGAAAAGCTGGCAACCCTATCTGGTGCACGGATCTGAAGGCAGACACTGTGACATTATGAAAGGCAAGGTGATCGATGGATGATGTTTCGCCTCCCATTTGTTAATTTGCAGTGAACTACCACAATCTGTCCGACTCTCTCCTAGTTTGTCCACCTTTAGACGATCCCTGAAAACTCATCTCTTCAGAGAAGCCTATCCGGCTCCCACCTAACAACTGTACATTTATCTTCTCTATTAGCACATCCCCCACAGTTATTACCTCATGTATCTCTTGACCTTCCCTTTTTAGATTGTAAGCTCTAACGAGCAGGGCCCTCTGATTCCTACTGTATTTAAGTGTATTGTATTTGTACTGTCTACCCTCAGGTTGTAAAGCGCTGCGTAAATTGTTGGCGCTATATAAATCCTGTATAATAATAATAATAATAATAACTAAGGGAAAATCCAGTCCGGGTGTTACCAGCCACCTAGGCAGGGTTGGTTCCGGACAGAATTTGTGGTCCACTTGTGTCCACCAACAGGTGGCATAAATAGGCAGGAGTAGAGGTAAGGTTTGCTCTGGCCTGGGACTCAGGAAGCCAAATACCTGAGAGAGACGCTGAACTGAAGTTTTGCTTTGTGACTGAAACCAAAGGTTTTCATTATCTTTGTTTTGTGGGTGACTGGGAGAAGCCCTTCACCTCTGAGTTAGGAAATATAAGTATAGCCTTACCTGAGATGCAGAAATTGCCTACTGCTCAAGGAACCCCTAGCAACCTCTGGAGGAACCCTGGTTGAGAAACTCTGATTTAGAGGAACCTGGAATTTATTTAGCACGTTTAATTGAGCTTCAATTGGTTCCATTGGGCCTTGGGCCAGAGCAAATTGTAAAGAAGCACATACAAATAACAAACAATTAAAAACAGCTCACCAGTGAGTCACATAACAACATTTTTGGTGTACGCTCTACATGTTTCGCCATACATTTTGGCTTCTTCAGGAGCATTTTGACACCATATGTGTAGCTATTCACTGCAATGAATGAAGATAAATATAAACAAAGTTATACATCCTGAAGAAGCCGAAAAGTATGGTGAAACATGTAGAGCATACACAAAAATGTTATTTGACTCACTGGTGAATTGTTTTTAATTGTTTATTCTTTTTTACAATTTGTTTAAATAAAATTACTTTTTAAGGAAACTTCTATCTATGTATTGGCACCTTGGAATCCCATTTATCCTTTTCCAAATCAATCTCACAAAACCCAGGGAGATGGTGCCCGAGTATGTTCACATCCCCCATTATCTCCTGACCCCCTTATAGTCTTATCTGAGATGCAGAAATTGCCTACTGCTCAAGGAACCCCTAGGAACCTCTGGAGGAACTCTGGGGTTCCATGGAACCCTGGTTGAGAAACTCTGATGTAGAGGAACCTGGAATGTATTTAGCACATTTAATTGAGCTTCAATTGGTTCCATTGGGCCTTTGGGCCAGAACAATTTGTCAAAAAGCACATACAAATAATAAACAATTAAAAACAGCTCACCAGTGAGTCAAATAACATTTTTGGCGTACGTTCTACATGTTTAACCATACATTTTGGCTTCTTCAGGAGCCTTTTGACACCATATGTTTAGCTATCCACTGCAATGAATAAAGATAAATATCATAAGCAAAGTTATACATCCTGAAGAAGCCAAAATGTATGGCGAAACATGTAGAGCGTACACCAAAAATGTTATTTGACTCACTGGTGAACTGTTTTTAATTGTTTATTCTTTTTTACAATTTGTTTAAATAAAATTACTTTTCCTTTTCCAAATCAATCTCACAAAACCCAGGGAGATGGTGCCTGAGTATGTTCACATCCCCCATTATCTCCTGACCCCCTTATAGTCTTATCTGAGATGCAGAAATTGCCTACTGCTCAAGGAAACCCTAGGAACTGGAGGAACTCTAGGGTTCCACGGAACCCTGGTTGAGAAACTCTGATGTAGAGGAACCTGGAATGTATTTAGCACGTTTCATTGAGCTTCAGTTGGTTCTATTGGGCCTTGGGCCAGAACAAATTGTAAAAAAGCACATACAAATAACAAACAAAAACAGCTCACCAGTGAGTCAAATAACATTTTTGGCATACGCTCTACATGTTTCAGCATACATTTTGGCTTCTTCAGGAGCCTTTTGACACCATAGGTTTAGCTATCCACTGCAATGAATAAAGATAAATATCATAAGCAAAGTTATACATCCTGAAGAAGCCGAAATGTATGGCGAAACATGTAGAGCGTACACCAAAAAATGTTATTTGACTCACTGGTGAACTGTTTTTAATTGTTCTTTTTTACAATTTGTTTAAGTAATATATAAGTTTTCTTAAAAAGTCATTTATGTATTGGCACCTTGGAATCCCATTTATCCTTTTCCAAATC
The DNA here is from genome assembly GCA_018402905.1 of Glandirana rugosa. Classification (NCBI taxonomy): domain Eukaryota; kingdom Metazoa; phylum Chordata; class Amphibia; order Anura; family Ranidae; genus Glandirana; species Glandirana rugosa. The sequence continues at coordinate 721,121 of BLSH010352667.1, read as the reverse complement.
AATCTCATAAAACCTAGGGAGATGGTGCCCGAGTATGTTCACATCCCCCATTATCTCCTGACCCCCTTATAGTCTTATCTGAGATGCAGAAATTGCCTACTGCTCAAGGAAACCCTAGGAACTGGAGGAACTCTAGGCCTGGTTGAGAAACTCTGATGTAGAGGAACCTGGAATGTATTTAGCACGTTTCATTGAGCTTCAGTTGGTTCCTTTGGGCCTTGGGCCAGAACAAATTGTAAAGAAGCACATACAAATAACAAACAATTAAAAACAGCTCACCAGTGAGTCAAATAACATTTTTGGCTTACGCTCTACATGTTTCACCATACATTTTGGCTTCTTCAGGAGCCTTTTGACACCATATGTTTAGCTATCCACTGCAATGAATAAAGATAAATATCATAAGCAAAGTTATACATCCTGAAGAAGCCGGAATGTATGGCGAAACATGTAGAGCATACACCAAAAATGTTATTTGACTCACTGGTGAACTGTTTTTAATTGTTTATTCTTTTTTTACAATTTGTTGAAATAAAATTACTTTTCCTTTTCCAAATCAATCTCACAAAACCCAGGGAGATGGTGCTCGAGTATGTTCACATCCCCCATTATCTCCTGACCCCCTTATAGTCTTATCTGAGATGCAGAAATTGCCTACTGCTCAAGGAAACCCTAGGAACTGGAGGAACTCTAGGGTTCCACGGAACCCTGGTTGAGAAACTCTGATGTAGAGGAACCTGGAATGTATTTAGCACGTTTCATTGAGCTTCAGTTGGTTCTATTGGGCCTTGGGCCAGAACAAATTGTAAAAAAGCACAAACAAAAACAGCTCACCAGTAAGTCAAATAACATTTTTGGCGTACGTTCTACATGTTTCGCCATACATTTTGGCTTCTTCAGGAGCCTTTTGACACCATATGTTTAGCTATCCAGTGCAATGAATAAAGATAAATATCATAAGCAAAGTTATACATCCTGAAGAAGCCAAAATGTATGGCGAAACATGTAGAGCGTACACCAAAAATGTTATTTGACTCACTGGTGAACTGTTTTTAATTGTTTATTCTTTTTTACAATTTATTTAAATAAAATTACTCTTTAAGAAAACCTCTATCTATGTATTGGCACCTTGGAATCCCATTTATCCTTTTCCAAATCAATCTCACAAAACCTAGGGAGAATGTTCACATCCCCCATTATCTCCTGACCCCCTTATAGTCTTATCTGAGATGCAGAAATTGCCTACTGCTCCAGGAACCCCTAGGAACCTCTGGAGGAACTCTGGGGATCCACGGAACCCTGGTTGAAAAACTCTGATGTAGAGGAACCTGGAATGTATTTAGCACCTTCAGTTGGTTCCATTGGGCCTTGGGCCAGAACTGACTGTAGTGGGGGGGACATTGGGTTGTTATTTTTCTAGGACTGATGTAAGCGATGCTGTAAAAATGAGTGAAATAAATATTTGCAGATGATCCCCGCTCCTGAGATCTCGGGAGCCGCTTTGATTCTTGACCGTCTTAGCACTTCACATAAATCCATAGTATAGATCACACAAGGAGACCGTTTATCATTTCATGTTTCCTGCTTTGTAAAACCATTTTTTGTGTTGCTTCCTCGCTAAGCTGAAGGTTGATGTTTGTTAATCTTCGGGAACGCAGCACGTGATGTCCATCCACCGATGTCAAACATCCAGGTCCCTTGTTAATAGGAGGCAGCCGGCGTACTCCGGGCTCTGCATGCAAAAGCAGGAACAGGTGAGAGATTGGAGCCGGCAGAGATAGCAGAGGGCAAAGGTGACCTATGTGAGCTGGGTGGCGATGTGGTGGAACTGCCGAGAAACACCTAAACGAGGTGCAGAGCGGGGATTGATTAAGATTTGTTTATGTGGTCGGCTTTTTTTTTTTTCCAGGGAGCTTAAAAAAGAAAAATAATATCTTGCGTTCTCGTTTCATTGCAGAATTTGCCTTGGGGCCGGTTCACACCATAGAAACGCAGTCCAGATGCGTTCTGGATGCTTTTCTGCATGCGTGTTTTTGGTGCGTTTTTGATACAGTCCGGTGCGTTTTTTTCCCCTTTTTTTTCTTAACATAAAATAAGGACGTGTGATTTCCAGTGCGTTTTTTTGCTGCATGTTTTAATCTACTTTTATCTCTGTAAATGGAACGCACTGGAACTGACTGCACTGGTTAACTGTCATTTAAAACCATATAACCTACTTTCCATGCGTTTTTCGTGCAGAAAAAAAACGCACTGGACTGCATGTGGTGTGAACTGGGCCTTAAAGTAATGCTTCGTGTTCTCTCCAGATTGGGCTCCACCATGTTCTCCATCCATCCATATGGAAGGGACCATGCATATACAGCTTTGGTTCCATGGAGCCATTGGGTTGCTCCTGATGTTGCAAGGGCCACCTTGAACTTTGGCAGGTTGACCTTCTGCCTGATGGTACCTCTAGTGTTCCTAAGCCATCTCATTGGGCCTCTGGAGCCTCTCCTTTCAGCTCTGAGATAAGTAACTTTGGGCATCGTTGATTTTTGGTGTTGGTGGTTACTTATCTGAGAGGCACGTGTGGCCCTTCTCCACTCACCACCAATGAGTGGGAACATTTTCCACTGACCACAAATGTAAGGGGACCACTAATGACCACTATTGTAAGGGGACCACTAATGACCACAAATGTAAGGGGACCACTAATGACCACTATTGTAAGGGGACCACTAATGACCACTATTGTAAGGGGACCACTAATGACCACTATTGTAAGGGGACCACTAATGACCACTATTGTAAGGGTGGCAATCTCCACTGGCCTTCAGTGTAAAAGTGCCTTCTCCCACTGACATTAATGTAAGGGGATCCTCATACACTGCCCACCAGGGTAAGGGCTCTTCTCCACTCCACCAATGTAAGCAAGCACTTCCTCAATATCCACCAAGGTATTGTAATTCTCCATTGACCACCAATGTAAGGGGTTCTTTCTCCTCTGATCACCAATGTAAGGAGGTCCCTCTCCATTGACCAATAATGTAAAGAGACTCCCCTATGTAAAGGGGTCCTTCTCCATTGGCCTTCTATGTAAGGGACCCTTCTCTATTTACCACCAATGTAAGGGGGATCTTTCTCCACTGACCACCAATGTAAGCAAGCACCTCCTCAATATCCACCACATAGGGGGCAGACTAGTGGTCTTTTAATTATTTTGTCTTCACATTTGTCATTGTTGTGGTTTTGAGCAGGGGGGCTTTACTAACCAGTGTAAGGGGGTCCTTCTCCATTTGCCACCAATGTAAGAGGGCATTTCTCCAATGTTTACCAATATAATGTGACCCTCGTCCTCTGACCACCAATGTTAGGGGGTCATTCTCCATCCACTGACCTCCACTGAGCACAAATATAGTGGGGTCATTCTTCACTGGCCACCAACAAAAGTAGGTCCCAAACGGGAGAATGTAACCACCAGTCATCTCTACCGGAGGGTATTTATGACCGAACGGTCACCTAACCCTGGATGAAAACAACCACCGGTCACTTCTTACTGGGGTGATATAAACACGAGTCACCTCCAGTCACCTACCTCTTACTGGGGGATTGTAACCACCAGTCTCC
>BLSH010352667.1:687660-703823 GCA_018402905.1 Glandirana rugosa | reverse complement strand
CTTCTCTTCTCTTCCCGTCCCTTCCCTTCCCTTCTCTTCTCTTCCATGGCATCAGACCATGGATTCCAATGGGGGGGGGGGGTGTATTTTTCAAGCATGTGATCAGAGCCAGAGGCTCTAATAGGCTTCAAAAAAGGGCAGGCTTGGGGCGCAGAGCACTGCGCTCCGAGCCCACCCAGTTGTGTGACATTAGCAAATTAATTTTCGCTATTCAGACACTAAATCTCCTTCCCACCAATCAGGAAGCACGTCTGAGACCCATTTCCCGATTGGCCAAACGTCAGGCGATCCTATTGGATTGTGGAGGAAGCCGCTGGAGTCACTGTTCGCAACCCGCCACCCTCTAGCAGCTGCCCACACCCTGCTGGAGGACACCCACCACCTAGATTGGGTAGTGCCCGGGGGGGGGGGGGGTTGTTTGCTGCCCCCCCACCCTGAAAAAAAAAAAACAGTCGCCACTGGATCTCACCTCCGCCAACTGAAACGGGTTGCTATGGGTCATTGCATGTTGCTCCCCAACTTTCCCATCGCCACCTTCACCCCCCACCTCCGCTGCTTTATCTAATGATTCCCCACCGGTGAGAAATTCAAAAGCCGGATCGGCGACCCTTTCATTTCGGAACCACAGAAATGTTAATCGTCCCTTTGATGCCCCGCCTGCTGCGCGTTCCGTCCTCGGCTTTTCTATTTATATAGGATGGAGCCATTCCTGTCCCGGTAATTATTGGACCTTGGCTGTAAATTGCATCTGGTGCACCGTGTGCGTTCCCGGGGTAAGATGAAGACGTATTCCACCCGCCTCCCTCTCTCCGAGGACGTCGCCCTTAAATAAATATATTAAAGGGATTCTGTCGGCGTCGGGGGCTGGAATGAATAATGATAAGACGAAAGCCCCCCGCGCGCCTGGAGCTCAGGATCGCATCAGGATCTTAACTCTGGCGCGGCTCAGGCTTCGCGAGGAACGCGAGTCATAAATTAATAACTGGGAGGATAAATATAAAATGAGAGAGGGCGGCGAGCGGCGGCGCAGTGGACTGTCCCAAAGACCTCGCGCTCTATCCCGCAGGAAGGCGGGGGGGTCATGTTAAATGAAGTCCTAATACGTAGAGTTTAACCTCTTCACTTCTGTTGTCCATCAATAACACGCCGGAGACCAAATCGGATGTGCAACTGAATTATTTATGACGCTTCTAATAAAATTTCGCCCTTTCTTCAGCTCCGATACGTACAGCCTGTTGCTGCCCATGTAATGTATATGTGCGATGGCATTCCATGGGTGGTAGAGGCTTCAACACCCATTCTCTGTTAATGATCCGGAGGTGGTGGGACAGCCAATCACAGTGATCAGGCAGACCTTTCCACACCCCCTCCCCTTGGGGGCTCAAGGGGCAGCTGCTTTGGGCCCCACAACTATGACTAGGCACGGGATAGCTGCCCCTTTTGCCCCGCGTTAAACACTGCCCTGATAGCCTAGTTAAAGAGATGCCAGGGCTGGGCAAGAAGGGGTTAAAAAATGGAGGTCCTACCAACAAATCTAAAGTACAGCACGCTAGGTTGGGGCTCATTCACAACGGGTGCATTAAAAAAAACACTTTAAGACCAGGCCTTTTCTGGGACTTTTCGCTTACAAGTTTAAATTAGTATTTTTTTTTTTTGCTAGAAAATTACTTGGAAACCCCAAACATTTTTAGCAGAGACCCTAGAGAATAAAATGGCGATCATTGCAATATTTTATGTTACACCATATTTGCACAGCGGCCTTACAAGCGATTTTTTTATTGCTCTTGCTCTATCGATACCTCGCATGTGTGGTTTGAACACCGTGTACCCTGTGATCCAGTTGCTGTACATTTCATAAAAAGGGAAGAACTGTATGGCTAGAGATTGTAATGGTAACTGCACCACATCCCATAATAACGATGAGAAGAACTGGGTAGGATGGGATTTTGAGGTTGTTGTCCGCACTAAGCTCTTCTACGTGTTTCGACAAAATGGCTTCTTCAGGAAGTATTTACGTGTGAAAAACATAGCAAAGCACCCAATGGTCTGCGCCCAGATGGAGTCAGGGGGCAAAGGAAGGAAGGGGAACAAATCCCACTGAGCCACAGGGCACTAAATGTCACCTAAGAGCCCACGGACAACAATCCCAAATCTCCCCCACATGGACTTTTGCACTTTGGGTCAATCGCAGTAGGGGTACAAAAGGCACAGGACAGAAAAGGATTTAAAGTCAAGTTAGTAACACAAATGCCCTGGAAAAAGATACACCCAACTGTTGGATACGGTCAGGGTAATCCACTAGGACGTAATCCGCATTGGGTCTATTTCAAAGGACAAGGAATCACCGCGATCTCCACGGGCAGAGGTTTCTTGGGCTCCAACGTGGATTGAACTCTTAGTGGGTTACCTTGACCATATCCAACAGTGGGGTGTATCTTTTTCCCGGGCATTTGTGTTACTAACTTGACTTTAAATCCTCTTCTGTCCTGTGCCTTTTGTACCCCTTCTGTGATTGATCCAAAGTGCACATGTGGGGGGTTTGAGATCGTTGTCCGCACTAAGCTCTTCTACATGTTTCAACAAAATGGCTTTTTCAGGAAGTATTTAAGTGTGAACAACATACCAAAGCTCCCAATGGTCTGCACCCAGATGGAGCTAAGGAAGGAAGGGGAACCAATCCCACAGAGCCGCAGGGCACCGAACGTCACCCAAGAGCCCACTGACAATGATCCCAAACCTCCCCCACATGCACATCGTTGTCTGTGGGTTCTTGGGTGACATTTGCCGCTCTCTGGGATTGGTTCCCCTTCCTTTCTTGGCCCGCTGACTCCATCTGGGTGCAGACCATTTGGAGCTTTGTTATGCTGTTTGCAGTGAAATACTTCCTGAAGAAGCCATTTTGGAGAAACATGTAGAAAAGGTTAGTGCAGACAATGATCTCAAACCCCCCACATGCACATCTGCACTTTGGGTCAATCACATAAGGCAGGGGTCTCAAACTGGCGGCCCTCCAGCTGTTTCGAAACTACAAGTCCCATCATGCCTCTGCCTGCCTGTGGGAGTCATGCTTGACTGCTAACTGTCGGCCCTGCAATGCCTCATGGGACTTGTAGTTTCGCAACAGCTAGAGGGTCGCCAGTTTGAGACCCCTGGATACAAAAGGCACAGGACAGAAAAGGATTTAAAATCAAGTTAGTAACACAAATGCCCAGGAAAAAGATACACCCCACGGTTGGATACGGTCAGGGTAATCCACTAGGAGGTTTGAACTCTGAGTGGATTACCCTGACAGTATCCATCAGTGGGGTGTATCTTATTCCCAGGCATTTGTGTTACTTGATTTTAAATCCTTTTCTGTCCTGTGCCTTTTGTACCGCTTCTGCGATTGACCCAAAGTGCAGATGTGCATGTGGGGCATTTGAGATCCTTGTCCGCACTAAGCTCTTCTACATGTTTCGCCAAAATGGCTTCTTCAGGAAGTATTTAAGTGTGAACAACATAGCAAAGCTCCCAATGGTCTGCACCCAGATGGAGTCAGTGGGCCAAGGAAGGAAAGGGAACCAATCGCAAAGAGCCGCGGGGCGCCGAACGTCACCCAAAAGCCCACGGGCAACGACCCCAAACCCCCCACATGCACATCTGCACTTTGGGTCAATCGCAGAAGGGGTACAAAAGGCACAGGACAGAAAAGGATTTAAAATCAAGCTAGTAAAACAAATGTCCGAGAAAAAGATTCACCCCACTGTTGGATACGGTCAGGTTAATCCACTAGGAGGCAATCCACGTTGGAGTCCGGGAAACCTCTCCACATGGAGATCGCGGTGATCCCTTGTCTTTTGAAATAGACCCAATGTGGCTGACAGGAGTAGTGATGCCGCTGTCACTATTCCTGTCAGGCATATAGTCATAATGGCGGCGCCCCCATCCGCACAGTATACAACTGCGCCCAGGGCAGCCGCCCCTTCGTGCCCACCCCTTTTCCCAGTCCTGGGCTGGGTTCACACTAGCCCATGCTCTAAAAAAGTGGTCCGCAGAGGATAACTTTTCAGAGAATGGCTAAGCAGTCCCTTTCAGCCATTCAGAAAGCAATCTTGCCGCGTCCTGAATGCTTGCTGTTTCAGCGCAATCCTATTGACTTTAATGGGTGAGGCAGTGCCACCTGTCAACTCAGAATGTCACATTCAATTTGCAGGAGCAGCAATACATCATGGCCACTGCATGTAAAAAGCCTCCTCTGGCTGTTGTTAACCAGGGGTTGGTAAAACCATGCATGTAAAAAAAAAGCCATAGAGATGATCCCATCACTCCACTACTTCTCCTCATGCACACGGGCGTATTAAAATATGCCTATCTATGCTGTGATAACCAGGGCTCAAAGGAAGTAGGTTGAATAATGCCGGCCATCAGAATGAGGATATCTAGTGGTGGAAAAGTAATAATACAAGAGGCCATCTTGGATTGATGGTGCATATTGCAGCAAATGCTGCTTTATTTTATCTTTTAATGGGCTGTTCAGTTCTTTCAGGTTTTTTTTTTTTTGGCTGCTTTGAGTTATCATTTTCAAACTTGGCAGAAAATATATAATTGAATTCCAATGGAAAGGTCAGATGTTGGATACAGTCCATCACCACCTGTGTGACTGGCATGGCTTATGATGGGTTAATGCCCTCTGTGGATGGCGCTCTGCTCCTCGCCCTACTTTATTGAATTAAGATGACAGGTCCTCTTAGATCTGAGTAACGGCCTTTGCTGTGGAGCAGAGGCAGCGCTGACAGGAAAGCCGTGTTATTTTAATGGATTTGTCTTGTTCTCCTCTCTCTCGTCACCCCTCCTCCTCTCCCTTGCCCCATTAATGAACGCAATTTGTCCTCCGCATGGGGAATCGAGGCACGGATGAGTTTCTTGGCAGGCGACGCACATCTGTGCAGAGGACCCGGTACCTGCCACTTCCAAACTACGTCTGTCCCCGAGCCAAGACTCTGCCACTCCGAGGAGGAAGGATAATACAGAGCAGGAGCCCTGGGGGTAGTGTGAGGACACAAGTGGTACCTGAAGAGACAGAAAAAGACTTCTCATCAGATGGCATGTCTTCTCCTACATTCTCCATAATATTAACCAGAGGGATGGTGACAACCCCTCATAATGGGCACAGCAGTTGTGCAGACCCAGGAACTCACCACAGGGATGGGGGAACCCCTCATAATGGGCACAGCAGGCGTACAGACCCAGGAACTCAGCACAGGGATGGTAGGAACCCCTCATAATGGGCACAGCAGGTGTACAGTGTCAGGAACTCAGCACAGGGATGGTGGGAACCCCTCATAATGGGCACAGCAGGTGTACAGTGTCAGGAACTCAGCACAGGGATGGTGGGAACCCCCTTATAATGGGCACAGCAGGTGTACAGACCCAGGAACTCAGCACAGGGATGGTGGGAACCCCTCATAATGGGCACAGCAGGTGTGCAGACCCAGGAACTCAGCACAGGGATGTTGGAAATCCCTCATAATGGGCACAGCGGGTGTACAGACCCGGGAACTCGGCACAGGGATGGTGGGAACCCCTCATAATGGGCACAACAGGTGCACAGTTCCGGGATCTCAGCACAGGGGTGGTGGGAACCCCTCGTAATTGGCACAGCAGGTGTACAGACCCACAAACTCAGCACAGGGATGGCGGGAACCCCTTATAATGGGCACAGCAGGTGTACAGACCCTGGACCTCAGCACAGGGATGCTGAGAACCCCTCATAATGGGCACAGCAGATGTAGAGACCCGGGAACTCAGCACAGGGGTGGTGGAACCCCTCATAATGGGCACAGCAGATGTAGAGACCCGGGAACTCAGCACAGGGATGGTGGAACCCCTCATAATGGGCACAGCAGATGTACAGATCTGGGAACTCAGCACAGGGATGGTGGCAAAGGGGATTTGTATCCTTTATGGCTACAGAGGAATATAATTAAATACTTTTTTTTAAGTTGTTTTATTGCTAGTGGCAGACTGTATCTTACTGTACTATTATTGTACAGGATTTATATAGCAGCCACCTTGTACTTTGCTTTACAATATACATGCAGATAATACAGTTACAGTTGAAGGTTTATGTAATACGGTATATGGAATATTTTATTTTGTTCACAGTCACATTTCACCTCTTTTCCGCTCTGCGCAGAACATGGCGCCTGACGTATGGAAACTCTGAGACATGCAGTGGTGTGTCACTAATATAGAAAACGGCGATGGCTGTCTCATACGTGTTTTATTTTGGCTGCATTTGGCACGTCGGGCGCCATCAGAGGTCAGGGCTGACTAAATTATATGGTGCACATAGACCACAATAGGTCCCATAAACACCGCTCTGAGCAACGTCACAATTCACTGTCTGCCTATTCTGCTTCTGCGTCTTTATGTTGTTATCCTTATAATTAAAGGGTCACCAAAAATAAACTGCCACTTGCCTTTTATAAAGAAGCTATAAACAGAAGATCCAAGATATACAGAGGAAACACACGAAAACCACACACACATTGGGCAGGAAGGTAGAAACAGCCTGGGATTGGACCATTTTTGTTCCCAAAAACTGTTGCATTGCTCAACATTATTAAATACATTGATGTAAGTAGATGGACAAGATAAAATAATGTAAATAGGGGGACAACACTCTGGCACAGATCCTGCATTGTCACTTTGCCACCCTGGCTTCCGTTAGAAAATACAAGTGACCATATCAGCACATATGTAGGCATGGTCAACTGTTGTCACCTATGGGAAACTCACCTTGAATGAGTGTATATAGACAGGGAGAGGAACGTCAGCAGGGTGGTGATGTCGCTGCACAATGTTCAATCAGTTCAGGCCCATAGGAGAGGGTCTGTACTTCTGTATGGACCTAGGGCTAGGTTCCTTTTGCAGTGTCATGAGCCCTTTGCAGTATCATTGGTTCTTTTCCAGTGCCATGGGTCTTTCTGCAATGTCTTGGGTCCTTCTGCAATGTCTTGGGCCCTACTGCAATGTTATTGGTTCTTCTGCAATGTCTTGGGTCCTTCTGCAATGTCCTGGGTCCTTCTGAAATGTCTTGGGTTCTTCTGCAGTGCCATGGGTCCTTCTGCAATATTTTTGGACCTTATGCGATGTCTTGGGTTCTTCTGCAGCCTCATGGGTCCTTTTGCACTGTCTTGGGTCCTTCTACATTTTTTTTTGTGTTCTTCTACAATGTCATGGGTCCTTCTTCTGCAGAGTGGTAGGGCCTTCTGAAGTTTCATAGATTCTTCTGCAGTTCATGGGACCTTCTACAATGCCGTGTGTCTTTCTGCAGCGTCATGGGTCCGTTTACCATGTCTTGGGTCCTTCTGCACTTTTTTGGGTTCTTCTACAACGTCATGGGTCCTTCTGCAATGTCATGGGGCCTTCTGCAATGCCTTGGGTCCTTCTTCTATGTCTTAGGTCCTTCTGCAGTGTTGTAGGGCCTTCTGGAGTTTCATAGATTCTGCTGAGTTCATGGGCCCTTCTGCAGTGTCATGGGGCCTTCTGCAATGCCTTGGGTCCTTCTTCTATGTCTTAGGTCCTTCTGCAGTGTTGGAGGGCCTTCTGGAGTTTCATAGATTCTTCTGCAGTTCATGGGCCCTTCTGCAGTGTCATGGATCCTCTTGCAGTGCCATGATTCCTCTTCCAGTGCCATTGGTCCTTCTGCAGTGTCATGTTCATCCCAAACATTAATTCCACAACCAGTATCTACCACAGCTTTGCAGTTCAAATGGGAATTACTTTGGTCAGGGGATACTTCCCCAGTTATCTGCACACCACTGTTAAGGCTTTAGTCTTCTTCAAGCACTTTTATAAGTTTAAATGGACTGGGAAGGTACCCTGCCAAAGACTGTAAAGCATTGTGGATTCCATTCCAGATCGGTTGCTTTACCCGCCGGATACACCATGGCCTGGTGGTTTGCTCTTGGGTCCCGGTGAAGCGGAAGTCCTGATATTTTTAGGTTGAGCAGGTTTGGGGTGATTTGGGACATACGTCCTCTAGATGTGTGGGGGCACCCCTAGGTTCCTGTTTTATGTCAGTTTAGAAATTTGAAATTTACTAAAGCTTTTGTTTGAAGTGCAATTTCCAAGTATGATCCAGACAGAGGGGAGCTCTGGGAAGGAGAAACGCATAGTATGAAATGAGTGAAGATGGTGTGGGAGGAAGAAGAATGTCAGGCAGAGAACTGACATCCAGCTGTCAGAGTGTCTTGTCTGTGACTGTCCTTTAATGCTTCCAGGCGGAAAGGCTGCATTGACGGAAGTTGCATGTTGGACTCAGTCACTGACCTGTCATTCCCTGCGATTAATTACCTGTATGTGAGCAGAATCAATGAAATGGCAGGACCCAATTAAAGGAGCAGTAGTCTTGCAATTATTTTTTGCTTGTACGCCTATTATAAAGTACAGGGGCTGCTACTGCTGGTTTTCTTCTGGTTTTTCAGGCTAATTGCCTGGCTGGCATCAATGCGTTTTAGACAGGGAAGCATGTGCAAGCAGCAAAGTGACCTAGTGCTTAACATGCCTGTCTTTGGTTCAAATTCCTATCAGGACACTGCATGGAGTTTGTATGTTCTCTCTGTGCCTGCGTGGGTTTCCTGCGGGTACTCCGGTTTCCTCCCACACTCCAAAGACATGCTGGTAGGTTAATTGGTTCCTGGCTAAAGTTGATGTAGTATACATGTGAGATAGGGACCTTCGATTGGAAGCTCCCTGAGGACAGGAACTGATGAAAATGCACTCTAGCTTTTCCCTGGCAATCAGTATTTCTTTGATGTCAGGAAAGAATAAGCACACAAAAATGAATTGGCTTTTAGAGAGCCTAAGCTGCATCTGGGTGATGTAAAATGAACAAAACATAGTCTATGTATGGATAGGCTGATGCCGGAGCACCTCATTGTGACATCTCGGTAAAAGAATCCCGGACGGCCACAGCCCAACTTGATCCATTTTATTCATATGCCATAAAAATCCAAAAGGCACGCAACATACAGTGTGACATCTAGTCTGCGACAGAAGCCACATCCCGGGACAGAATTATTTGAACATCTTCCTACAAGTTTCCATTAATTGTGCCCAATGTAACCTGGACCACACAGAAGATTCCCACAGCCCAATTCTGCGGCTCCGATTGGTTTATTACCTAGTTTGTACTGCAGGAGCTTGGCAAGGGTATTGTATGAGTATGTGGTATGAGAAGAGTTCACATAGACCAATCTAAATCTGTTCTCATGCCTAATTCCTTAAAACTGAGACCTTGCCAACAATGGAATTTTTTGGCGACAGCAGCCATTTATTCATTTCCACGCCAAATAACAAATTTAACCAATAAACTAACTGGAAATTAGGATTGTGGTCCTTTAAGATCATGTTGGAAAAACAAAACAAAAACATTCTGTACTCTCATCGGTCCTTCTGTACCCCCATGGGCTCCCATGGACTCTTCTGCAGTGTTATGGGTTCTTCTGCAGTGTTATGGGTTCTTCTGCAGTGTCATGAGTTCTTCTGTACTCTCATGGGTTCTTCTGTACTCTCATGGGTTCTTCTGTACTCTCATGGGTCCTTTTGCACTCCCATGGGTCCTTCTGCAGTGACATGGGTTCTTCTGTACTCTCATGGGTTCTTCTGCAGTGTTATGGGTTCTTCTGCAGTGCCATGGGTCCTTCTGTACTCTCATGGGTCCTTATGCAGTGACATGGGTTCTTCTGCATCCCATGGGTCCTTCTGCAGTGACATGGGTTCTTCTGCATTGTTATGGGTTTTTCTGCAGTGCCATGGGTTCTTCTGTACTCGCATGGGTCCTTCTGCAGTGACATGGGTTCTTCTGCACTCCCATGGGTCCTTCTGTAGTGACATGGGTTCTTCTCTACTCTCATGGGTCCTTCTGCAGTGACATGGGTTCTTCTGCACTCCCATGGGTCCTTCTGTAGTGACATGGGTTCTTCTCTACTCTCATGGGTCCTTCTGCAGTGACATGGGCTCTTCTGCACTCCCATGGGTCCTTCTGCAGTGACATGGGTTCTTCTCTACTCTCATGGGTTCTTATGCAGTGCCATGGGTCCTTCTGTACTCTCATGGGTCCTTCTGGACTCCCATGGGTCCTTCTGCATTGACATGAGTTCTTCTGTACTCTCATGGGTCCTTCTGCACTCTCATGGGTCCTTCTGCAGTGTCATGGGTTCTTCTGCAGTCATGGGTCCTTCTGCACTCTCATGGGTTCTTCTGCAGTCATGGGTCCTTCTGCACTCTCGTGGGTCCTTCTGTAGTGGGTGGAGCCTGTTAAGCTCCTCCTCCTTGTTTAGGGTAGCTGGTCCTATCTCCGCCCTCCCCTGTAGTTTTCTGCAGGCAGCCTGTAGTGGGTGGAGCCTGCTGGGCCCCTCCCACAGCTCTGCTCTCTCTCCTTGTGCAGGGTGACTGGTCTTGTCTCCGCCCCCTCCTGTAGTTTTCTGTAGTGGGTGGAGCCTGTTAAGCCCCTCCTCATTCAGGGTGACTGGTCCTGTCTCCACCCCCCTGTTGTTATCTGCAGGCAGCCTGTAGTGGGTGGAGCCTGTTTAGCCCCTCATTCAGGGTGACTGGTCCTGTCTCCGCCCCTTGTGTAGTTTTCTGCAGGCAGCCTGTAGTGGGTGGAACCTGTTAAGCCCCTCCTCCTTCTTTAGGGTGACTGGTCCTGTCTCCGCCCCTTGTGTAGTTTTCTGCAGGCAGCCTGTAGTGGGTGGAGCCTGCTGGGCACCTCCCACAGCTCTGCTCTACTTGTTCGACTAGTCTTGTCCCCGTCCCCTCCGGTAGTGGGTGGAGCCTGATGGCCCCTCCCACAGCTCTGCTTTCCTTGTTTGACTAGTCTTGTCTCCGCCCCCCTCCTGTTATGGGTGTAGCCTGCTGTGCCCCTCCCACAGCTCTGCTATCGCTTTGTGCAAAGTGGCATCGTAGATGGTAGTGGGTGGAGCCTGCTGGGCCCCTCCCAGAAATCATCTCCCTACATCGGCTATGTAGCGCACAGTGATGATGTCACCGCTACTTTTACAAGGTAATATCTGGGTTTGCAAAGGCATTTGGTGCTCACAGAGTGGATGGATTTATATCCAGGAATGTATTTGAATGCAATTTTTTGTGCCCATGGGTCAGATTTAAGGATGCTGAGTGGTACTTGAGCTGCAGTTTGCATGACTAGAGGCTGTTGAACCCCCCGGTGTGCAGTAGCTGGCACATTTGGTAAAGGAGGGGGACTTCCGGGGAATTTTTTTTTTTTTTAAATAAAGATTTTTAGTTATTGATTTATGTCACCCAGATACAGAGGAAGCCCTCCCCCCGCCTCCAGTACAGGTGAGGTAGGGCCCTCCGCTCTCTAACTGTCAGCGTTATTTATTATTTTCTAATTCAGCCGCACATTAGAGACTGTCTAAACATTTACTATAGGAATTATGACTTCTTTAGGTACTTTATTATCCTTCTCGTTTGCCGGTGGCGTTGCATGCAAATGAGACGGAGAACATTTTTCAAGCGCCGTAGTAAAAACGTCGGAGCCACCGGAGCTTCCGGGAGCCGCAATTAAAAGATAATTAGAAAACGTACTTTCTGTCGTTAACACGCCGCTATCTAAACACATCCTTATTCAACCTTGCGGAGGGAGTCCTTAGTCAAAAATAAATGGTTTCCTCAAAAAGAAAAAAATCCAGACTT
The DNA here is from genome assembly GCA_018402905.1 of Glandirana rugosa. Taxonomy (NCBI): domain Eukaryota; kingdom Metazoa; phylum Chordata; class Amphibia; order Anura; family Ranidae; genus Glandirana; species Glandirana rugosa. The sequence goes on along the minus strand of BLSH010352667.1, from coordinate 692,120 downwards.
CCATATTTAAAGGAAAAGTCCTCCTTAAACAAATAAATGATATCCATCTTTTCAAAAGAACAGGCTTCCCTGCAGATGTAGCAGTTAGAGCTTTGGGACAAACTATTTACCATTGACAGGGGGTTCTTACAATGATCAGCTTTTATTTATTGATGTAAAATCTTTATCCCAAAAGGAACAGAAACGGTTACTGTAACTGATTATAAATTGTGACCTGGAGTTTGGCTTCAATTTGTTAGTGTATGCAAATCTGCTAGTCCATCTAACACTCCCCTCCCCCCCAGACTGACAATGCTGCTGTCTAAAGGTGCCCCCTGTGTTCCTTCATTCAGAGTGGGGGCTCTAATACAGGAGGTGTGTAACTGGCCAGATCACTTGGTAAAAAGAGAAAGGAAAATCCTAAAAAAAGGAAAATGAATGCAGCCGGCACATCTAATGATTGGTAAGTGGGGATGGGCCAAACACCCCCCGGTTCAGTTCGCACCAGAGCACCGCGAACAGACAAAAAATTCATGTGAACACTAATAAAGTCTATGGGACATGAATGTGAACAAAGTGCTAATTTTAAAGGCTTTTATGCAATGTTATTGCCATAAAAAGTGCATGGGGACCCGGGTCCTGCCCTAGGGGACGTATCAATGAAAAAAAAGTTTTAAAATCAATCGCTTTTTCAGGAGCAGTGATTTTAATAATGCTTAAAGTAAAAATATAGACATGAAATATTCCTTTAAAGCGGTAGTGAACCCATCCATTTAACAGGTTAAAAAACAGTTCGATTTCCGGCTTGTGCCGGAAATGTAAAACTCCCATTGGTTGTGCTCTAAACCAAACTGTCAAACCATCCAATGGCTGGTGTCATAGCTGATCACATGTGCAGCATCATGGCAGTTGGAGGTTAAACAGAGGCCAAGATGGCAGCTTCCTTGGCTGAAAATGATAGGAGGGTTTTAAATATTGTGCCTGGGGGGGTCCCCTTAGTCTGCCTGTAAAGTGGTGCATCTGTGCGATGTCTAGAACAGTGCCGGAGCAAAATTACATTTCTAAAGAAAAAAATGTCATTTAAAATCACTCTTGGCTGTAATGTATTGCCGGCTCCTTCGGCGGGTCAGGTATGGATCTTTAAGGGGAACTCCATGCCAAAATTGTAAAAAAAAATCTATACCAGGCTCTTATCCAAGCATGCAACCTGGCCGGGGGGGGGGGGATGGGCGAACACCCCCTCCTGAACCATACCAGGCTACATGCCCTCAACATGGTGGGGTGGGTGCTTTGGTGAAGGGGGGGCTCTGCACCGCCCACCCCAAAGCACCTTGTCCCCAAGAGCCTCTATCTAACCCTGGGCTGTGGTTGTCTGGGTCTGCAGGCGGGGGGCTTAACAAGGGGGCCCCCAGATCCCGACCCCTCCCCTATGTGAATGGGTATCAAGTACATTGTACCCCTACTCATTCACCAAAAAAGTGACAAAAAAAGAAAAAAGCACAAAAGACAGTTTGGGACAAGTCCTTTATTAAAAAAAGAAAAAAAAGTGTCCCCCGATGTAAGTTGTCAATCACTGCGCGCGACGACCCAAAAAATAGGAAAAAAGAAAACGAACTCAAGAAACATCGGGCCCATCCCTGTTGGTAAGCTGCAATATACAGCATTTCTGGTTTTGGGTTTAATACCACTGTAATCACAGCAGTTCGTCATCTTCTTCCGCCTTCTTCTTCTTTTTTCTTCCTTCTTCCCTCTTCTTTCTTTCTTTCCATCCTTCTGTCCTTCCGTCCTTCATTCCTTCCTTCCTTCTCCTCTCTTCTTCCTCCTTCTTTTCTTTCTTCCTTCATCCATCTTTCTTTCTTCTTCCTTCTTATTTTTCTACTTTCTTCCCTCTTCTCTCTCTTCTTCTTTTTTCTTTCTTCTTCCCTCTTCTTCATTTTCCCTCCTTTCTTTCTTCCTTCCTCCTCCTTTCTTTCTTCTTCCTTTTTGCTTTTTCCTTCTTCTGCTTTCTTATTCCTTCTTTCTTCTTCATTCTTCTTTCTTCCCTCTTCTTCCATCTTTTTTCCTCTTCCTCCTAATTTCTTTTTCTTCTTTTTTTCTTCCTTCTTCTTTCTTTCTTTCTTCTTCTTTTTTTCTTCTTGTTTCTTTCTTTTTTTCCTTCTCCCTCCTTTCTTTCTTCTTGCTTCGTTCTTCTCTCTTCTTCTTTCTTATTCCTTCTTTTTCTTCTTCCTCCTTTTTTTTTTCTTCTTTCTTCCCTCTTCTCTCTTCTCCTTTAGTCTTCCTTCTTCTGTCTTCTTTCTTCTGTCTTCTTCATTCTTTCTTCTACCTTCTTTCTTATTCTTTCTTTCTTCTTCCTTCTTCTTTCTTCCCTCTTCTTCCTTCTTTTTTCCTCCTTATTCCTTTTTCTTCTTCTTTCTTTCTTCTTTTTTCCTTCTCCCTCCTTTCTTTCTTCTTGCTTCGTTCTTCTCTCTTCTTTCTTCTTCCTTCTCCCGTCTTCCTTCTTTCTTCTACCTTCTTCTTTCTTATTCCTTCTCTCTTCTTCTCTCTTCTTTTTTCTTCTTCCTTCTTCCATCTTTTTTTTTTTTTCGTCTTCTTCCTCCTTCTTTCTTGTTGTTCATTTTTCTTCCTTCTTTATTTCTTCTTTCTTTCTTCCTTTTCCCTCCTTTCTTTCTTCTTCTTTCTCTGTTCTTCTCTCTTCTTCTTTTTTCTTATTTCTTCTTCGTTCTTCTTCCATCTTTTTTCTTCGTCTTCTTTCATTTTACCTCTTCTTTGTTATTCCTTCTTCTAACTGTTTTCTTCTTCCTTCTTCTACATCTCTTCTTCCTTCCTCTTTTTTCTTCTTTCTTCCTCCTTCCCCCTTCTTCCTCCTTCTTTTTTTTTCTTCTTTCTTCCCTCTTCTCTCTTCTCCTTTAGTCTTCCTACTTCTGTCTTCTTTCTTCTGTCTTCTTCATTCTTTCTTCTACCTTCTTTCTTATTCTTTCTTTCTTCTTCCTTCTTCTTTCTTCCCTCTTCTTTCTTCTTTTTTCCTCCTTATTCCTTTTTCTTCTTCTTTCTTTCTTCTTCATTTTTCCTTCTCCCTCCTTTCTTTCTTCTTGCTTCGTTCTTCTCTCTTCTTTCTCCCGTCTTCCTTCTTTCTTATTCCTTCTTTCTTCCCTCTTCTCTCTTCTTTTTTCTTCTTCCATCTTCCATTTTTTTTTTTTTCGTCTTCTTCCTCCTTCTTTCTTGTTGTTCATTTTTCTTCCTTCTTTATTTCTTCTTTCTTTCTTCCTTTTCCCTCCTTTCTTCCTTCTTCTACCTCTCTTCTTCCTTCCTCTTTTTTCTTCTTTCTTCCCTCTTCTCTTCTTTCTTCCTCCTTCCCCCTTCTTCCTTCTTCTTTTTTTCTTATTTTCTTCTTCTTTCTTTCTTTCTTCCTCCTTCTTTCTACTTCTTCCTTCCTCCTCCATCAACATTCTGAATGTCTTGGATCGGCTACTGCTGTCGGGAACAAAAGGGCCGAACTCGCAATATTTTGTGACAATCAAGGTCACCACACGCCAACGCCTGCTCGGTGTTAGCGAGCGCTCGGCGATCATTAGCTTTAATTACTTTTGCAAACTGTAGTTTGTGCTGCAACAATTCTGTTTGATGTGCAATTTCCTGACGCCTTATTAGCCGAAATTCTGGAAATGGGACCCCTGGGAACTGTTGTTTTGCTCTACTTAATTTCGTTTGCAATAATATTAATTGAAATGTGTTTTGCGCGTATGAACATTGATTATGTTCAATATTTGCCTGATCGTAAATACCGACTAGCTGCTGCAGGGGCGTTTTGTGCGGCGAAAGGAGGTGGCTGTCATCTGGCTTGAATTTTGTACAGCTGACAAAACACAGATAATAACCAGGACTGGCTGGTGTATTTAAAGTGCAAGTAAAGGAATAGTGCCCCATCATTGGTATCAGTGGGAGGAATAGTGCCCAATAATTGGTGTCAGTGGGGGGAATAGTGCCCCATCATTGGTGTCAGTGGGGGGAATAGTGCCCCATCATTGGTGTCAGTGGGGGGAATAGTGCCCCATCATTGGTATCAGTGGGAGGAATAGTGTCCCATCATTGGTATCAGTGGGAGGAATAGTGCCCCATAATTGGTGTCAGTGGGGTGAATAGTGCCCCATAATAGGTGTCAGTGGGGGGAATAGCGCCCCATCATTGGTATCAGTGGGATGAATAGTGCCCCATCATTGGTGTCAGTGGGAGGAATAGTGCCCCATAATTGGTGTCAGTGGGGGGAATAGTGCCCCATCATTGGTGTCAGTGGGGGGAATAGTGCCCCATCATTGGTGTCAGTGGGGGGAATAGTGCCCCATAATTGGTGTCAGTGGGGGGAATAGTGCCCCATCATTGGTCTCAGTGGGGGGAATAGTGCCCCATCATTGGTGTCAGTGGGGGGAATAGTGCCCCATAATTGGTATCAGTAGGTACCCCGTGATAAGGGGGGTGACTCTGGT
>BLSH010352667.1:672924-685935 GCA_018402905.1 Glandirana rugosa | reverse complement strand
CGATCATTTGTTGTGGCTGTGAGAATGCTTAAAGAAGAATCCCAGGTGTGGATATTTACTATATACATAGTTACATTGTTTTGGCTTGGATCAACCAAGAAATCCCTCCGGAACTGGGAAAGTAGACACTGCTACTACACCACTACTACCTTCCTACTAAACTACACCACTACTACACCACTACTACCCTCCTACTAAACTACACTGCTTCTACACCACTACTACACCACTACTAAACTTCACTGCTACTACACCACTACTACCCTCCTACTACACTGCACTGCTACTACACCACGACTACCCTCATACTACACTACACCGCTACTATGGTCGGAACCTCTTATAATGGGCACAGCAGGTGTACAGACCCGGGAACTCAGCACCTGTGCTGAGGTTGTCACTTCACCACCAATCACTCGTATGGATGGGGGATTTTCTTCACTTTCTCTCACTGGGGGAGGGGAGACTGAGGAAATGCTTCCTCCTCCTTCTACAAAGTTACAATGTACAGTCTGATCACTGGGGGAGATGAGACTGAGGAAATGCCTCCTCCTCCTTCTACAAAGTTACAATGTACAGTCTGATCACTGGGGGAGGGGAGACTGAGGAAATGCCCCCTCCTCGTTCTACAAAGTTACAATGTACAGTCTGATCACTGGGGGAGGGGAGACTGAGGAAATGCCCCCTCCTCCTTCTACAAAGTTACAATGTACAGTCTGATCACTGGGGGGAGGGGAGACTGAGGAGTATGATGGCCGGGCATTGAGGTCATGGGTGGGGTTCTCCTTTAACCTCCTGCTTATTATCATAGTTAATCCTGGACCTGGTGATGCCCCCCCTCCTCCCACAGCCGCCACTCTGCACCTTCATACTTAATGCATTCCCCACCGGGAACAATGACTCACCTCTCCCATGCTATGTATAGAAACGTCTGCCTGCCTTCTGAAATAGATCCATATGTATGTTTGTACCTCCCCGTCACCGGGACCCACGGCTCCCTACCGAGGAATATAGATTACCCAGCTGAGCCCAATGCACTGCTGACTTATGACACTTTGAAATTTAATTTAGACGCCGAGCAGCACTGGCTTCACTCTCCCCCCGCTGTGTCGGATGAATAAATATATATATATACACACACACACATATATCAGTCCTTTCATTCCCCCCTTGGTGTTTAGGAATGGCAGTAAAGTTCGGATCCCCCCTGAGATTCAGCATTTAGGTTTTGCATGATTCTTGACAGCTGGACGAACGTCACAAGCATTCGCCCGGCCTCCACGAATTCTGGCCATATTTTGCTTTCAGACTTTGACGGTCGGCTCCATCTAGTGGCCATAGTGTGGTATTTGCCTGATCACTTCAGAAATAATATGTATATTATGGCCACTAGATGGAGCCGACAATCGTAGGAAATCAGAGTATTAACCACTTGTTGACCACAATACATCTATATATAGTGATTTACCCGGGGGTTATGGCTGAAGCTATCAGGCATAACCCCGGTATTTTTTTTTTTTTTTTTCGCCAACAATTCTCTTACTCATGAAAGCAGTCCAAGCGGCTAATTAGCCACTGGATCGCTTTCAGAATCAGCGGCAGGGGTCCCCCGCCCCCCACCAACCGCTGCTCACTGGCGTTTCTGGGGCTTACAATATTTACCAGCTCGCCCCGAGAAACGATCCAGTAGTTTGTACACCTGGCCATAGAGGTTCTCAGAGACCGGATCGTCTCTCTGATCACCTCTATGGTCTTGGAGGACCGGAGTGACTCACTTTCAGAAGAAGCAGGAGGTGGGGGGACTGGTATTTCTGGGGCTTACAATTTTTACCGGCGCGCCCGAGTAAAGTTCCAACAGTTTGTATGCCTGGCTATAGAGGATCCCAGATGCCAGATCGTCTCTGATCACCTCTATGGTCTTGGAGGACCGGAGCGACGTCATAACATCACTTTCAGAAGAAGCAGGAGGTAAGGGGAGCGACGTTTCTGGGGCTTACAATTTTTACCGGCATGCCTGAGTAAAGTTCTAACGGTTTGTACGCCTGGCTATAGAGGTTGCCAGATACCAGATCGTCTCTGATCACCTCTATGGTCTTGGTGAAACGGAGCGATGTCATAACATCACTTTCAGAAGAAGCGGGAGGTGAGGGTATCAGTGTTTCTGGGGCTTACAATTTTTACCGGCACGCCCAAGTAAAGTTCCAACGGTTTGTACGCCTGGCTATAGAGGATCCCAGATGCCAGATCGTCTCTGATCACCTCTATGGTCTTGAAGGACCGGAGTGACGTCATAACATCACTTTCAGAAGAAGCAGGAGATGAGGGGACCAACGTTTCTGGGGTTTACAATTTATACCGGCGTGCCCGATAAACAGTTTGTACACCTGGCCATAGAGGTTCCCAGAGACCAGATCATCTCTGATCACCTCTATGGTCTTTGAGGACCTGAGTAACGTCATAACGTCAATTCTGGTCTAAGACAGAAGTAACCAATTTTTTTTTTAAAGCAAAAGCAGCAGGAAGGGTCCCCCCACCTCCCACTGCTCAGATGTGTTTCTGGGGCTTACAGTTTTTACCAGCGCGCCCGAGAAACGATCCAACAGTTTGTACACCTGGCCATAGAGGTTCCCAGAGACCAGATCATCTCTCTGATCACCTCTATGGTCTTGGAGGATCAGAGCGACGTCATAACATCACTTTCAGAAGAGGTGGTGGGACCGGCGTTTCTGAGGCTTACAATTTTTACCGGCGCACCGAAGAAACGATCCAACGGTTTGTACACCTGGCCATAGAGGTTCCCAGAGACCAGATCATTTCTGATCACCTCTATGGTCTTGGAGGGCCAGATCGACCACATAACGTCACTTCTGGTCTAAGGCGGAAGTAACTCATTTATTAATTTTTTTTTTTTTAAACAAAAAATCGAATTGTTTTTTTTTATCTTTTTCTTTTTAAAGTTAAAGAATAGATTTGGGATCTTATTGACCCCAGATCTCTCCATAAAGATGACCTGTCATCCCTTATTTCTATTACAAGGGATGTTTTACATCTGCATTTTGCTTAATACAGTCATTTTCTATAATCTTCAGCTCCACCTACAGGCCATAATGTGGTATTTTTCCTGCAATACCTCAATCTGATAAAAGGTTGCATTATGACCACTAGATGGAGCTGATGATAATAGGAGATCACTGAATTTAAAGTGGATGTTCTGTCAAAAGCTAACAAAGCTTAAGTCTACTCCCACCCCCATTCTAAACCTATTCTAACTACCCTGTAAATGAAAGACATCTATACTTACCTGATCTAGGGGGGCCCCCAGTCTGGTCACATGATCAGGTCCCAGCGCCGCTCGGTGTAGAGGTCGGACAGCTGACAACAGATGCCCCATAGTGAGCCTATGGGTGGCGTCATCGCGCAATCTCTCCTCTACACCAAAGCTAACACTGCAGAGATCATGTAACCAGAACGGAGCACCTTTAGAATAGTATACCTACCTTTCCTACAGGGTAGTGAGCATAGGACTTAGAACAGGGGTGGGAATAGATTTGTTGGCGGTTTGACCGGAATTCCTCTCTAAATACAATGATTTCATATGATCATCAGCTCCATCTAGTGGCCATAATGCAACATTTTTTTATGATTTTAGGTATTTCAGGGAAAATACCGCATTATGGCCAGTAGATGGCGCTGAAGAACATAGGAAATTAGTGTATTAAGCAAAATATGGTCAGAATTGGTCAAAAATGGGCAAAGGCTTGTCGCAGGATGCAAATGGCGCTCATTTGAGTTATTCTTTTTTGGATCTTTTTATGCTTAAAAAAAATAAATAAATCAGCTGCGCTACACATGTTACGTATCGCCGCACACCCCAGAATGAGATCAGTAATTCAGGACCATTAGTCACTGTTAACACTAAACTGATGACCTGTATGGGGGCTTTTAAAGTATCACTTAAGGAAACTTTAGGGTACCAAAGTTCATGGCAGCTTCACGGGTGCCACATCATTTTAAGGCTTGACATGTTGGGTATCTACTCAGCGCAGCCTCGTCTTTTATATTTTACCATTTAACAAAGTAATCTATTGCTTTTTTTTGCCATAAAATTAACTTTATTGTATTTTTTACGGAAATTTTGAGCTTGATAAATCATTATGTGCCATTAAAAAATTGGAGCCGCCACCTTTTTATTCTCCAGGGTCTCTGCTTTTCATAAAATATTTGGAGGTTTGAAGTGATCCTCAGGCCTAAAATGATTTTTTTTAATATGTATAAAAAATATATATTTTTTCTGTCTTCAGAACTAGGTTGCAGTCTGGTTGCTACGGGCGATGCCGCTCCTTCGCTCTGCCAGTTTGGCATCTTGTCGCTCGGCGCGGCCTTAGTATTCCATAGCAGCGCTAAAGCACAAAAATCTCATTAGCAAGATTTGTTTGGAAACAGAAGAATGCCGGTTAGGAAATGACAATGGCGTGAAAATGATTTCTTCTCTACCTGTACCAGGAGAGAGCCACTTGTCTCCCGAACGTATCTGTCACTGCCGCCACCCGCCGCCGCGCTCCGATCCCCCGCTTCATCCCCGCCGCTCATCACATTGTTCTGTGATTCTGCTCTCAATTCCCTCTACTCCTTGTTCTCTCCATCTCATTTCTCCGCACTTTGTCTTCCTCCGCCTCCCATTTCCCGCTTTGTTTCCCTCTACAATGGGATGTTTACACGCTCTTATTTAAAATTCTCACACTTCCCCAGTTCAGACGCAGAACGCACGCCTGGAACGTTCTGGAATTGCTTCCGGGGAGTGATGGGGCTGCAGAGCACCTGACTGGGCCCGAAAATCAGAGTGTGATCTGGACTGAGTGTGATCTGGACTGAGTGTGTGATCTGGACTGAGTGTGTGATCTGGACTGAGTGTGTGATCTGGACTGAGTGTGTGATCTGGGCTGAGTGTGATCTGGGCTGAGTGTGATCTGGGCTGAGTGTGATCTGGACTGAGTGTGATCTGGACTGAGTGTGATCTGGACTGAGTGTGACCTGGACGTTGTGTGTGACCTGGACGTTGTGTGTGATCTGGACATCTGAGGGTGATCTAGACCTAAGAACAATCTAGATGTCTGAGGGATCTGGACTGAGTTTGAACTAGGCGTTGTGACCTAGACGCAGAGGCGTCACTAGAACCTTCAGGGCCCCGGTGCAAGAAATTATGAAGGGCCCCCTGACCCCTGGCCCAGGCCCTTCCCTCTTCCCACTGATCCTGGGGCCCTTTACTCCTATTGTGGGTCCCTTTATTACAGTACTGCAGTGGGGCCCTTTCACAAGTTCTGCAGCAAGCCCCAGGGGGACCAGGGAAGCACACAGGGGCCCTGGGAACAGCAGAAGACAAGTAAAATGGATAGAGGTAAATGGAGGAGATTGGGTCCTCTAAATGCCACCCCCGCCATCCCTCCTATTCAGGTGTACAAGGGAGGCACATGGGCCCCCTGGACCATGGGGCCCGGTTGCAATTGCAACCCCTGCAACCCCTATCGTTACGCCCCTGCCTAGACGTAAGAACAATCTGGACATCTGAGTGTGCTCTGGACGTTGTGTGTGATCTGGACGTTGTGTGTGATCTGGACATCTGAGGGATCTGAACGTTATATGTGATCTGGACATCTGAGGGATCTGGACGTTGTGTGTGATCTGGACTGAGTTTGATCTAGACGTTGTGTGTGCTCTGGACGTTGTGTGTGATCTGGACGTTGTGTGTGATCTGGACGTTGTGTGTGATCTGGCCGTTGTGTGTGATCTGGCCGTTGTGTGTGATCTGGCCGTTGTGTGTGATCTGGACGTTGTGTGTGATCTGGACGTTGTGTGTGATCTGGACGTTGTGTGTGATCTGGACGTTGTGTGTGATGTGGACGTTGTGTGTGATGTGGACGTTGTGTGTGATGTGGACGTTGTGTGTGATGTGGACGTTGTGTGTGATGTGGACGTTGTGTGTGATGTGGACGTTGTGTGTGATGTGCACGTTGTGTGTGATGTGCACGTTGTGTGTGATGTGTGTGTTGCAGGTGATGTGCACGTTGTGTGTGATCTGGACGTTGTGTGTGTGATCGGGACATCTGAGGGATCTGGACGTTGTGTGTGATCTGAACGTTGTGTGTGATCTGGACATCTAAGGGATCTGGACGTTGTGTGTGATCTGGACATCTGAGTGTGATCTGCACATCTGAGGGATCTGGACGTTGTGTGTGATCTGGACGTTGTGTGTGATCTGAACGTTGTGTGTGATCTGGACGTTGTGTGTGATCTGGACATCTGAGTGTGATCTGGACGTTGTGTGTGATCTGGACATCTGAGGGATCTGGACGTTGTGTGTGATCTGGACATCTGAGGGATCTGGACGTTGTGTGTGATCTGCACGTTGTGTGTGATCTGGACGTTGTGTGTGATCTGGACATCTGAGTGTGATCTGGACGTTGTGTGTGATCTGGACGTTGTGTGTGATCTGGACGTTGTGTGTGATCTGGACGTTGTGTGTGATCTGAACGTTGTGTGTGATCTGGACGTTGTGTGTGATCTGGACATCTGAGTGTGATCTGGACGTTGTGTGTGATCTGGACGTTGTGTGTGATCTGGACGTCTGAGTGTGACCCAGACATCAGAACAATCTAGACGTCTGAGGAATCTGGACCCCAGTGTGATCTGATCGTGATCTAGATATCTGGGGGATGTGGTACTCGGTGTGATCTAGACATCTACACTATATTGTCAAAAGTATTGGGACACCTGCCTCTACAGGCACATGAGCTTTAATGGCATCCCAGTCTTAGTCCGTAGGGTTCAATATTGAGTTGGCCCACCCTTTGCAGCTATAACAGCTTCACCTCTTCTGGGAAGGCCGTCCACAAGGTTTAGGAGTGTCTATGGGAATGTTTGACCGTTCTTCCAGAAGCGCATTTGTGAGGTCAGGCACTGATGTTGGACGAGAAGGCCTGGCTTGCAGTCTCCACTCCAATTCATCCCAAAGAGGTTCTATTGCATTAAGGTCAGGACTCTGTGCAGGTCAGTCAAGTTCATCCACCCTAAACTCTCTCCACCATGTCTTTATGGACCTTGCTTTGTGCAGTGGTGAGCAGTCATGTTGGAACAGGAAGGGGCCATCCCCAAACTGTTCCCACAAAGTCGGGAGCATGAAATTGTCCAAAATGTCTTGGTATGCTGACGCCTTAAGAGTTCCCTTCACTGGAACTAAGGGGCCAGCCCAACCTATGAAAAACAACCCCCTACCATAATCCCCCCTCCACCAAATGATTTGGACCAGTGCACAAAGCAACGTCCATAAAGACATGGATGAGTGAGTTTGGGGTGGAAGAATTGACTGGCCTGCACAGAGTCCTGACCTGAACCCGATAGAACACCTTTGGGATGAATTAGAGCGGAGACTGCCTCGTCCAACATCAGTGCCTGACCTCACAAATGTGGTTCTGGAAGAATGGTGCCAATACTTTTGGCAATAAGATGTATGTTTGTCCTGGATATCTGTTTTTTGCAGGTGTGAAAAACTTGTTGGATTGTGCCAACAATAGCCATAGTAGTCCATACGGCTGCTATGGGGCCCGGGGGTGGGAGGGGGGCCCCAAAAGAGAGGTCGTTGAGGCAAATTAAACTGTGAAAAGTTGACCTGACAAAAACCCGGAGTCATCAGGATCTTTGCTAGTTTGTGAATCTGTCCCATTAAGCTGACCATACTATACAATCTGTAAAATCTGGGTCCTTACAAGACCCTTACATATACGATCTCCTAGAATCCGTCTCTGTTTGGGTCACTGTGTGACCACGTTAAAATATGACCATACAATTTTGGAACAATCAATTTTGGATTGAACAAATCTATCACTGATGTAATGTCTTCTCCTTTGTACAACCAGATTGTAACGTGTATAGGAGCTTTAGGCAGGACTCGTTTTCAGCTATGAAGTTTTCTTGTCCTCCAGATGAGACGTTTAGTGTTGGGTCGTCTTCTAGAGAAGCAGATTTCCCGGCCTGGCAGAGTAGCAATGTTCCCACTCCTCCCTGCGTTGTAGCCAAGAGTCACTGACTCAGCAAGTGCTGCTTCAGCCTCCATTGATGGCACTTCAGTGAAGAGACAGATTATGAGACAATGAGGCGGTGCGGCCCGGACTGATGTATTATTTCATTGAAAACAACGGATCGCCGCTCCGAGTTTCTATTTTAATCAACACAATGGAACAAACATTGCTCTAAACCCTCTTCTGTCTCTTTGTGTCTCTGGGTCGCGTTCGTCTTCCACCTTTCAATGCATTTCTTTTTTTCAAAGCGCTTATTGCAAAGGCCAATTGTGTCTTTCATATTGTCCCTTGGCCATGTGGAGGACTCGTTCATCCAGTCACATGACCCTCGTTGAAAGCCATCTGCGAGGGAAGGCACATTCTGAGAAATTCAACTGAAAAAGCCGACTACAGCAAGCAATCTCGTCATTGAAGCCTTCAAGGGATCCAAGAAGCTGATCGTGGATGAACATGACGGTGCTCACCAAGGCTTGGGTAGTGTTAAATTGGACCCAATAAGCTGACTGTGGATGAACATAACGGTGTCCAGCTAGTCTTGGGTAGAGCTGGACCCTGAGTCTGAGAAACTGACCATGGATGACCATATTGGTGTCCACCAAGTCTTGGGTTGTGGCCAAGATGCTGACCATGGATGAACATAACGTTGTCCACCAAGTCTTGAGTAGAGTTGACCTTGGATCCAAGAAGCTGACTGGATGAACATAAGTGTCCACTAAGGTCTTGGGTATAGTTGACCTTGGATCCAAGAAGCTGACCGTGGATGCACATGATAGTGTCCACCAAGTCCTGGGTAGCATTCACCTTGGGTCTGAGAAGCTGGCCGTGAATTACCATAAAGATGTCCACTAAGTCTTGAGTTGTGCTGACTTTGGATACAAGAAGCTGATGGTGGATGAACATGACGGTGTTCACTAAGTCTTAAGTACAGTTGAACTTGGATCCAAGAAGCTGATTGTGTATGAACCATGTCCACCAAGTTCTGGGTAATGTTGACCTTAGGTCTAAGAAGCTGACTGTGGATTACTATAGCGGTGTCCACCAAGTCTTGTGTTGTGTTGACTTTGGATCTAAGAAGCTGACCCTGGATGACCATAACAGTGTCAACCAAGTCTTGAGTACAGTTGACCTTGGATCCAAGAAGCTGATTGTGTATGAACCATGTCCACCTAGTCCTGGGTAACATTGACCTTAGGTCTAAGAAGCTGACTGTGGATTACTATAAAAGTGTCCACCAAGTCTTGTGTTGTGTTGACTTTGGATCTAAGAAGCTGACCCTGGATGACCATAACTGTGTCAACCAAGTTTCGAGTACAGTTGACCTTGGATCCAAGAAGCTGATCGTGTATGAACCATGTCCACCAAGTCCTGGGTAACGTTGACCTTAGGTCTAAGAAGCTGACTGTGGATTACTATAATGGTGTCCACCAAGTCTTGTGTTGTGTAGACTTTGGATCTAAGAAGCTGACCCTGGATGACCATAACGGTGTCCACCAAGTCTTGGGTAGAGTTCACCTTTGATGGCTAGAAAAAAAACTTGCCATCTTTTGGCACATTAACCCTGAAAGAGCTGTTTTGGCATTTTTTAACACATTTAAAAAATCTTTTTTAGGGCTGAAGATTACTTAAACCCATTAAATATTCTATATTTTCTGAAAGCAGAGACCCTCCAGAATAAAATGGTTGTAGATCACATGATGCACAATGGTTTATCAAGTGAATATTTTCAGCAAAAGACACACTGACATTATTTTAGGGCACACAGACACAACATATTACCCACTTTTTGGTAAAATATAAAAGATGAGGTTGCACCGACTAAATAGATACCCAACATGTCAAGCCTTAATATTGCGTGAAATGGTGACAATCTACGGTACCCAAAGTTTTCCATAGGTGACGCTTTAGAAGCGGGTCATCAGTTTAGAGATAACTGTGAATAAACGGCCTAGAATGATTGATCTCAGGGAATGTGTGGAAGCAGGAGCTTCCTACCATAAAGACCACTCACTGCTCCTCCCTCTCCTTGTGCAGGGTGACTGGTCTTGTCTCCGCCCCCTCCTGTAGTATTCTGTAGTGATTGGACCCTCCTGGGCCCCTCCCACAGCTCTGCTCAGGTTTGGCCCAGGGCAGTGATGATGTCACCGCTACATTTACATGGTAATATCTGGGCTTACAAAGGCATTTGGTGCACTGAAAGTGGATTTATATCTTCTGTAGCCGAGTAATTTATACTTTCTGCGCTCAGGGTTCAGCTCTAATGGAGGCTCTGATCCTTTCCCTTTCTATTCCAAATAAATGGTGACCGACCACATACACAGCGTGATTGTCAGGCAATTTCCACCATTTTCAATCACAGAAATTACCGCATGATGGAAGGTGACCTCAATCCGTTTAGAGGATTTCCAGATGGAGCTGTTTGAAAGGGGTTCAAATATCTTAAAATTTGTTGGTTGTTCAGGCATCATCCGAGGTCACCATTGGGACTGAGATGTCGGCTCGGGGAGGACACTGTTCCCTAAAGGATGAGTCCATCTTTCTTCAGGCATCATCCATAGACTGAGGAAATGCCTCCTCCTCCTTCTACAAAGTTACAATGTACAGTCTGATCACTGGGGGAGGGGAGACTGAGGAAATGCCTCCTCCTCCTTCTACAAAGTTACAATGTACAGTCTGATCACGGGGGGAGGGGAGACTGAGGAAATGCCTCCTCCTCCTCCTCCTACAAAGTTACAATGTACAGTCTGATCACTGGGGGAGGGGAGACTGAGGAAATGTTTGCTCCTCCTCCTACAAAGTTATAATGTACAGTCTGATCACTGGGGGGAGGAGAGACTGAGGAAATGCCTCCACCTCCTCCTTCTACAAAGTTACAATGTACAGTCTGATCACTGGGGGCGGGGAGACTGAGGAAATGTCTCCTCCTCCTTCTACAAAGTTACAATGTACAGTCTGATCACTGGGGGAGGGGAGACTGAGGAAATGCTTCCTCCTCCTTCTACAAAGTTACAATGTACAGTCTGATCACTGGGGGAGGGGAGACTGAGGAAATGCTCCCTATTGTAAGTCCCCTTTAAGCATTACATGTAACTGTCACTTGTGTTGCTGTCTCTGGCAGGGAAGAATGGCGGTTGGTAGCAAAGTTCCGCCTACCCGTCTATGGCCACCATTATAAAAAAAAAAGGGGGTGAGTTTCACTTGTCATCTATTTTTGGAATTCCTCAAAACTTCCCTGGATCTGGAGGTGAATAATGTCGCGCATTTTCCCCGTGTGATGCGGATGTATAAATTCCCGTATTTCTGCCGCACCTTTTTTATGATTTTTTTTTTATTTTCTACGAACCGCCATAAAACAGAGGCAGGCGAGGATTGGGTTTTGTGATAATGAAAGCACCACGCTTCCTCTGAAGACTGGCACTTGAACGGCGGATCTGTCACTTAGTCTTCCTCCCGTTACGAAGATCGCACAAGCGCCTTGCCCTCGGGGCGCCTCGCTTCGCCGCTCTCAAATCTTTCAGCTTCAATAAAGTGCTTTTTCTTCCACACAAAGTAGAACCCCACATAGCATCCTCCTCTGCCCGCCGCCGCGCACCTGTTGTGATATCAAGCTTAGACAGTACGTGCGCCAAACTACTTCCTTCTACGCTCTTGGCGCCATTGTTGTATTTTATGTTCGCTCAGGCTGAATTAATCTTATGCAGTATATATTGGGGGTTAAGGAGGTACTCCAGCTGCAGGGTCAATGAAGGACCTGAGATGTTGGTGTAGGGATAAGGTGGGGGTAGGTGCATCTATTCCCTAGGTCAGAAGCACCGGACGCAGCAAGGTGCCAAGTCTAAAGTGGGTCAGGAGCTCGTGCCTCTCCATTTATATGCCAGGGTTCCTGCCGATGGGTTAGGTATTTTATATTTAAGGCTAAGTCAATACTCCAGATGCAGGGTCAATGTAGGACCTGGGATGTTGGTGTAGGGATAAGGTGGGGGTAGGTGCATCTAATTCCAAGGTCAGAAGCACCGGACGCAGCAAGGTGCCAAGTCTAAGGTGGGTCAGGAGCTCATGCCTCTCCATTTATATGCCAGGGTTCCTGCTGATGGGTTAGGCATTTTATATTTAAGGCTAAGGCAATACTCCAGATGCAGGGTCAATGTAGGACCTGAGATGTTGGTGTAGGGATAATGTGGGGGTAGGTGCATCTAATTCCTAGGTCAGAAGCACTGGAGGCAACAAGGTGCCAAGTCTAATGTGTGTCAGGAGCTCGTGCCTCTCCATTTATATGCCAGGGTTCCTGCCGATGGGTTAGGTATTTTATATTTAAGGCTAAGGCAATACTCCAGATGCAGGGTCAATGAAGGACCTGAGAACTTTGTGGTGGATGCAGGCAATTCCTAGGTCAGAGGCACCTGATGCAACTGGGTGCCTAGCCTAGTATGGATCAGGAACCCGTGCCTCTCCATTTATGTGCTGGGGTTCCTGCCGATGGCTTAGGCATTATATATTTGAGATTAGGGCAGTAACGAGGGACCTGAGACGTTGGTTGTGTTGGGATAAGGTGGGGGTGGATGCAGCCAATTATTAAGTCAGAGACGCCTAAGATGGGTCAGGGATGGGTAAGGATGAGGCATGGGGTGGGTGCAGCCAATTCTTAGGTCATAGGAGACTGACAATACGAGGTGCAGAGCCTAAGATGGGTCAAGGATAGGTAGGGATAAGGTGGGGGGTGGGTGAAGCCAATTCTTAGGTCAGAGGCACCTAAGATGGGTCAGGGATGAGTAGGGATAAGGTGGGGGGTAGGGACTGGGTAGAATCTACGGAGACTGGATTCTTAACCGAAGTGGGTGGGGGGTGGAATAGGGAAGGGTAGGGACTGGGTAGAATCCACAGAGACTGGATTATTAACCGAAGTGGGTCGGGGGTGGAATAGGGATGGGTAGAGACTGGGTAG
>BLSH010352667.1:650456-663640 GCA_018402905.1 Glandirana rugosa | reverse complement strand
CTCATCAGAGCACAGGGCATGGTTCCAGTAATCCATGTCCTTAGTCTGCTTGTCTTCAGCAAACTGTTTGCAGGCTTTCTTGTGCATCATCTTTACAAGAGGCTTCCTTCTAGGATGACAGCCATGCAGACCAATTTGATGCAGTGTGCGGCGTATGGTCTGAGCACTGACAGGCTGACCCCTCACCCCTTCAACCTCTGCAGCAATGCTGGCAGCACTCATACGTCTATTTCCCAAAGACAACCTCTGGATATGACGCTGAGCACAGCACTCTACTCCTTTGGTCGATCATGGTGAGGCGCTGTTCTGAGGGGAACCTGTCCTGTTACACCGCTGTATGGTCTTGGCCACCGTGCTGCAGCTCAGTTTCAGGGTCTTGGCAATCTTCTTATAGCCTAGGCCATCTTTATGTAGAGCAACAATTCTTTTTTTCAGATCCTCATAGAGTTCTTTGCCATGAGGAACTTCCAGTGACCAGTATGAGAGAGTGAGAGCGATAACACCAAATTTAACACACCTGCTCCCCATTCACACCTGAGACCTTGTAACACTACTGAGTCACATGAGGGAGGGAAAATGGCTAATTGGGCCCAATTTGGACATTTTCACTTAGGGGTGTACTCACTTTTGTTGCCAGCGGTTTAGACATTAATGGCTGTGTGTTGAGTTATTTTGAGGGGGCAGCAAATTTACACTGTTATACAAGCTGTACACTCACTACTTTACATTGTAGCAAAGTGTCAGCTCTTCAGTGCTGTCACATGAAAAGATTATTATTATTTCAGGTACTTATGTAGCGCTGTCAATTTATACAGCGCTTTACATATACATCGTACATTCACATCAGGAGCTTACAATCTAAGGTCCCTAACTCACATTCATTCATATACTAGGGCCAATTTATACAGGGATCTAATTTACCTACCAGCATGTCTTTGGAGTGTGGGAGGAAACCGGAGTACCCGGTGGAAACCCACGCAGGCACAGGGAGAACAAGCAAACTCCAGGCAGGCAGTGTTGTGGTTGGGATTTGAACCAGCAACCCTTTTTCTGCCAGGCGAAAGTGCTACCCACTACACCAGTCTTTCTCAACCTTTTCAACACAGAGGAACCCTTGAAATAATTCTCCGGTCTCGGGGAACCCCTGCTAAAAATGTAAAATCTACAACTCATGATACATTAGTGTGATGGTCAATGGGAAGAATGCTCCTTACACTTGTGGTCATTGGGAAGAATTACCCCCTTACAGATAGCTAAAAAGATCAATGGTATCATTGGGAATTTATCTGAGAGGTACAAATTGACCATTGCTCAAGGAACCCCTAGCAACCTCTGGAGGAACCCTAGGGTTCCACGGAACCCTGGTTGAGAAACCCTGCACTACACCACTGTGCCGTCCATAGAATAAAATATTTACAAAAACGGGGTGTACTCACTTTTGTGAGATACTGTATATATTGTGTTTTTTTCGCATTAAAATTCATCAAAGTGTATTTCTTCCAAAAATATTGCGTTTGCAAAACCATAGCGCAAATACCGCGTGACATAAAAAAAATTGCAACGATCGCCATTTTATTCTCTAGGGCAGGGACATGCAATTAGCGGACCTCCAGCTGTTGCAAAACTACAAGTCCCATCATGCCTCTGGGTGTTATGCTTGGGGCTGTCGGAGTCTTGCTATGCCTCATGGGACTTGTAGTTCTGCAACAACTGGAGGTACGCTAATTGCATATCCCTGCTCTAGGGTCTCTGCTAAAAAAAGAATATATAATGTTTGGGGGTTCTAAGTAATTTTCTAGCAAAAAATATTATTTATTTTTTTTTTTACTTTTTTTTTAAGCAGGGGGCGCCGGTGTCTGACACTGCCGGAAGTGTCGAATGCTGGAGGCTGCAACGGGGGGGAGGTGGGAGACACAGACTGCTGGAGAAGGGAGGTCACTACTTTTTGTGGTTTTGGTTAGAGACCCAACATTGCCTCTAAGCTGGTGACCGGTTCTCTTTAAGGGCCCTACAACAATTCTGCGGCACCCGCAGCAGCTGCCTGTTCGGCGTCATCCCCGTTATTCCAAGGCGGCTAATTGCCAGCGACTATGAAACCGCTGCCTGCAGACTATACGGTGCGCGCCGTCTGGTGATGTCACCCATCTGCCATTCCCCATTAGGTCTCCGCGCCTATATGTGACTCCGCTACAAAGAGCTGGTCATGAGCTTATTTGGTTCTCTCGCTGGAAGCCACTCTGTTCTCCTGATGGAAGATGGGAGTCAAGGCCTGAGCAGAAAACAATGCAAACTTCTCTCGCCTGACGTAACGCTCAGACCGCCGCTAAGGCAGCTGCCATAGGCAACAGTGCCACCTAGAGGCGTTGGCGTAAAGTTGGCGTATAAAAAGGAATTATTTCTCCATTAACTGGCAGAAGGAGTGGGAGGAAAGCGTTCTGAGGACCGGTGTCATGTCATAATGAGCCCATATATGTGGCCTTTTCATGCAGCTCCAAGATGTCATGGATTTCTATGGCCTTGGACGCATGGGTGTTGATTTCAAGCGAGCGCACGGTGCAGTACGGAGAGCATTCACTGTTGAGTGGTGTCATATACATCAGAGCATGCTGAGAGCGGTTGAACAGTCTCATTGTAGGAAACCGCGGCATTGGACGCAGATTGTAAAACCAGAAAGTGCCAGCAAACAGATTTTTCAAAATTAATGTGCGTAGAAGGGCCACGCGCCGCCTAAAAGTGAGGTTCAGAATATAGGTGGAGCTCGGTGGCCAGAGTCAGCCCCTGACTTCCTATGTCCTGGAAGCTTCAACAGTGAGATCTTCCTTCCATGACTCCATAACAGACGCTGACCCTGTCCACCTGGGAGTTTTTGGTGTTTCCTCCTACCCTTGTGTGTTCCAGCTCCACCAAGTCTAGCAGGGATGGTGAAAACCCGTCATAATGGGCACAATGGGTGTACAGACCCAGCAACACAGCACAGGGATGGTGGGAACCCCTCATAATGGGCACAGCAGGTGTACAGACCCGGGAACTCAGCACAGGGATGGTGGGAACCCCTCATAATGGGCACAGCAGGTGTATAAACCTAGGAACTCAGCACAGAGATGGTGAGAAACCCTTATAATGGGCACAGCAGGTGTACAGACCCAGGAACTCAGCACAGGGATGGTGGGAACCCCTTATAATGGGCACAGCAGGTGTACAGACCCAGGAACTCAGCACAGGGATGGTGGGAACCCCTTATAATGGGCACTGCAGGTGTACAGACCCAGGAACTCAGTACAGGGATGGTGGGAACCCCTTATAATGGGCACTGCAGGTGTACAGACCCAGGAACTCAGCACAGGGATGGTGGGAACCCCTCATAATAGGCACTGCAGGTGTACAGACCCTCAACATACAGACCATATCAATTTTAAAATGCAACTTTAACTAAAATGGACATAACAATCCAGTACTGAAGAACACTTTTCTTTTCAATGTTTTTATTAGTACATTAGGGGTTCTATAATAATAATGAATAAAGCATCAAAGTAATAAACAGGCAATCATTCAATAGATTACAATAAGAGATTTACATATAAAAATATTGACAGTCAATCTGCACGATACTGATCCCGGCTTCCCTTGTTAACACCATAAACATTCATTGATACGTCAGCAATTTACATTTTAATCAAGAGTGCGATTATATACAATATAGATCAACCCCATCGCAGTTAAGGAGATTGATGTCGCAGGAAATTGTATACAGAGCCGTAATTAGGATTATGATTCTGTGCCGTGCCATACAAAAGAAATTCCTGAAATAATATTATAGAGCGGTAATTATACTCAGCGGCAAATTCATAAAGACGGATTTATCCGAATCTAAGATAATATGGTCGTAGCCGAGTGTTTAATTCATAGCAAACACTGCTAATAGAGAATATGATGGTATGTATTCTTAAAGCGGAGTTCCACCCAACAATGACCCCCTGACATGCCACAATTGGCATGTCATTTTTTTTGGGGGGGACCCTGTTTTGGTCCCAGGTCCACTTCCTCTCCTAGAGCCGCAGCTCCTGAAGGAAGTTCACCTCTCCCCCCTTAACTCTGCGATCTTCTGGGAAACGTCACAGGTCCCAGAAGATACGCCGGCCACAAGGCGCAGCTCGCGCAAAGCTTTGAAGCCAAAGCCGGGTGCCCACACTTGTGATGCCTGCGCCGCTGAGGGGAGGGGGAGAAGAGTGAGCCCTCGGGTGACCGCATCGCTGGAGCCTGGGTCAGGTGAGTGTCTGATTGTTAAAAGTCAGCAGCTATAATTTTTGTAGCTGCCGACTTTTAATTGTGTGGAACTCCGCTTTAACTTTAAAAAGTCCCTCTAATTCCCCTTAGCTTCCCCCACATCTCCTTGTTTTGCTGCTGTGATCCAGGGTGGTTTTATTTGTTCTCCATTGTCCCACTGTAATGTAGTCATCCTCTCTTTGTCCCACTGTAGGAACATAACCACCCCGGACCTTGGTCTCACTGTGTATAGGAACATAATCCACCTTGACTTGGTCCCACTGTATATAGGAACATATCCACCTTGATTTGGTCCCAGTGTAAAAAGGAAAGTAGCCACCTTGACTTGGTCAAACTGTATGTAAGAACGTAGCCAACTTGACTTGGTCCTACTGTATGTAGGAACATAGCCACTTTGACTTGGTCCTACTGTAGGTAGGAACTTATATAGCCACCTTGATTTGACCCCACTGTATGTAGGAACGTAACCACCCTCTCTTGGTCCAACTGTATGTAGGAACGTAGTCACCCTCTCTTGCTCACTCCCAAGACGGGCTAGGGAGTATGATATTGGTAGTGTACATGAGCGTGCACTGCTCATTCCATACAGAGGGAAGTGAGGGAGACTTGGTCCTACAGTAACATAGCCACCATGACTTGGGACCACCATATGTAGGAACATAGCTGCCTTGACTTGGTCCCACTGCATGTAGGAATGTAGCTACCTTGACTTGGTCCCACTGTATGTAGGAACATAGGCACCTTGACTTGGTCCCACTGTACATGGCAACGTAGCCACCTTGACTTGGTCCCACTGTATGTAAGAATGTAGCCACTTTGACTTGGTCCTACTGTATGTAGCAATGTAGCCACCTTGACTTTGTTCACAGTGTATGTAGCAATGTAGTTCTCTTGACTTGGTCCCACTGTATGTGGGAATGTAGTCACCATGACTTGGTCCCACTATATATAGAAATGACTTGGTCCCACTGTATGTAGAACTTAGCCACCTTGACTTGGTCCCATTGTATGTAGGAATGTAGCCACCTTGACTTGGCCCCACTGTATGTAGGAATGTAGTCATGTTGAATTGGTCCCACTGTATGTAGGAACGTAGCCACCTTGACTTGGCCCCACTGTATATAGGAACGTAGCCACCTTGACTTGTACCCACTGTATGTAGGAACGAACCTCAACTTGGTCCCACTGTATGTAGGAACGCAGCCACCATGACTCGGCCCCACTGTATGTAGGAACGTAGCCACCATGACTCGGCCCCACTGTATGTAGGAACGTAGCTACCTTGACTTGGCCCCACTGTATGTAGGAACGCAGCCACCATGACTCGGCCCCACTGTATGTAGGAACGCAGCCACCATGACTCGGCCCCACTGTATGTAGGAACATAGCTACCTTGACTTGGCCCCACTGTATGTAGGAACGAACCTCAACTTGGTCCCACTGTATGTAGGAACGCAGCCACCATGACTCGGCCCCACTGTATGTAGGAACGTAGCCATCTTGACTTGTACCCACTGTATGTAGGAACGCAGCCACCATGTCTTGGTCCCACTGTATGTAGGAACGTAGCCACCTTGACTCGGTTTCACTGTATGCAGGAATGTAGTCACCTTGACTTGGTCCCACTGTATAGGACTTGGCCACCTTGACTTGGTCCCACTGTATGTAGGAAAGTAGCCACCTTGACTTGGTCCCACTGTATATAGGAACGTAGCCATCTTGACCTGGCCCCTTTGTATGTAGGAACGTAGCCACCTTGACTTGGCCCCACTGTATGTAGGAACATAGCCACCTTGACTTGGTCCCACTGTATGTAGGAACGTAGCCACCTTGACTTGCCCCCACTGTACGTAGGGATGTAGTCATTTTGTCTTGGTCCCATTGTATGTAGGAACGTAGCCACCTTGACTTGGTCCCACTGTATGTAGGAACATAGCCATCTTGACTTGGCCCCACTGTATTTAGGAACGTAGCCACCATGACTTGGTCCCACTGTATGTAGGAACGCAGCCACCATGACTTGATCCCACTGTATATAGGAATGTAGCCACTTTAACTTGGTTCCACTGTATGTAGGAACATAGTCACCATGACTTGGCCCCACTGTATGTAGGAATGTAGTCATGTTGAATTGGTCCCACTGTATGTAGGAAAGTAGCCACCTTGACTTGGCCCCACTGTATATAGGAATGTAGCCACCTTGACTTGGTCCTACTGTATGTAGGAACATAGCTACCTCAACTTGGTCCCACTGTATGTAGGAACGCAGCCACCATGACTCGGCCCCACTGTATGTAGGAACTTAGCCATCTTGACTTGTACCCACTGTATGTAGGAACGCATCCACCATGTCTTGGTCCCACTGTATGTAGGAACGTAGCCACCTTGACTCGGTTTCACTGTATGTAGGAATGTAGTCACCTTGACTTGGTCCCACTGTATAGGACTTGGCCACCTTGACTTGGTCCCACTGTATGTAGGAAAGTAGCCACCTTGACTTGGTCCCACTGTATATAGGAACGTAGCCATCTTGACCTGGCCCCTTTGTATGTAGGAACGTAGCCACCTTGACTTGGCCCCACTGTATGTAGGAACATAGCCACCTTGACTTGGTCCCACTGTATGTAGGAACGTAGCCACCTTGACTTGCCCCCACTGTACGTAGGGATGTAGTCATTTTGTCTTGGTCCCATTGTATGTAGGAACGTAGCCACCATGACTTGGTCCCACTGTATGTAGGAACGCAGCCACCATGACTTGATCCCACTGTATATAGGAATGTAGCCACTTTAACTTGGTTCCACTGTATGTAGGAACATAGTCACCATGACTTGGTCCCACTATATATAGGAATGTAGCCACCTTGTCTTGGCCCCACTGTATGTAGAAACGTAGCCACCGTCTCTTGCTCACCCCTGAGACAGACTAGGGAGTATAGTATTGGTAGTGTACATGAGCGTGCACTGCTCATTCCGAACACAGGGAAGTCAGGGAGAAAAGGAGAGGTCTAGGAGCTCCTGGAAGACGTTACATGGAGGCAGATTGCTTAGTGTCATTTTAACGATGAAAATCAACTTCCCCATGTGTAGCATATTAATCAGATGCATTATCGACTATCAATATTCCTATCAGGAGTGATTGATTGGAAAAGAAATTGATCATTTAATGAAACCTATATGGCCACCATCAGAGTTAAGTCTTAATGGCCATTTTTTTATTGGGGGATGGGGGTGAAGTTAAAATGGAACTCCCCAGCCCATTGAAATGAAGGGTCTATCTAAACCACGGTGCCCACCAATGCACAAATGCCACGCATCGTTATGTGAACTAAGAATGTTTGTTTCCCCATTTAAAAAAAAAAATAATTGATGAAGCGGCAGATGAAAGTTTTCTATTCTCGCTATCATCCAAGCTCTCCGATTTGTTTTGATTTGTTCGTTTCGTCTTTTTTGTGGTTGAACTTGATAATTGTCCTTTATTGCTTCTTCCAGCCCGGCTACATAACTGCGCCCCGTCCTTCGCTCCAGTCCCCGTCCCCCATTGGGAGCCCGTCTATGCGCACAGCGAGGGGCGCATTGTTCCATTTAGAGTGGAGAGCGACAGTTGTCTTTTTTCATTTTCAGTTGTGCATCTAAACAGCGGGATAGTAACAGTCCGCGCTCCACTTCCTACAAGGAACATGTTTCAGCAAAATATCGCGCGTCATCCTCCGACGTCTTCAATCATTACCCAAATAGGACACCAAATGAATATATTTAATCCTTCATTCGTTGTGTCCTGATCTTTTTCAGTTATCGTGTCCTGATCCTCTATTATCACATCTCAGTCTTCCTCCATTATTTCCTCATCTTCCATGTCTTCATCTTCCATCTATTACGTCTTCATCTTGTTTAGTTATTGTGCCTTCCCTTTGTTCAGTTATCGCACCCTGATATTGTTTATTTATCTTGTCTTGACCCTTGCTTATTTCTTATGTCCTGATCATTCTGATCTTGCTCAGTTATTAGGTCCTGGTCTCGTTCAGTTATAGCGCCCCCTATCTTATTTAATCAGGCGTGTCTTGATCTTGCTTGGTTATCGAGTTCTGATCTTGTTTGGTTATCGTGGCTTTATCTTGTTCAGTTATCGCGTCTTTATCTTGTTCAGTTATCGTGTCTTTATCTTGTTCAGTTATCATGGCTTTATCTTGTTCAGTTATCGTGTCTTTATCTTGTTCAGTTATCATGGCTTTATCTTGTTCAGTTATCATGGCTTTATCTTGTTCAGTTATCATGGCTTTATCTTGTTCAGTTATCGCGTCTTTATCTTGTTCAGTTATCGTGTCTTTATCTTGTTCAGTTATCGCGTCTTTATCTTGTTCAGTTATCGCGTCTTTATCTTGTTCAGTTATCGCGTCTTTATCTTGTTCAGTTATCATGGCTTTATGTTGTTCAGTTATCATGGCTTTATCTTGTTCAGTTATCGCGTCTTTATCTTGTTCAGTTATCATGGCTTTATCTTGTTCAGTTATTGCGTCTTTATCTTGTTCAGTTATCGCGTCTTTATCTTGTTCAGTTATCGCGTCTTTATCTTGTTCAGTTATTGCGTCTTTATCTTGTTCAGTTATCGCGTCTTTATCTTGTTCAGTTATTGCGTCTTTATCTTGTTCAGTTATCGCGTCTTTATCTTGTTCAGTTATCGTGTCTTTATCTTGTTCAGTTATCGTGTCTTTATCTTGTTCAGTTATCGTGTCTTTATCTTGTTCAGTTATCGCGTCTTTATCTTGTTCAGTTATCGCACCCTGATCTTGTTTATTTATAAGGTCTTGAGCCTTCCTTATTTCTAATCTTCTGATCTTGCTCAGTTATTAGGTCCTGGTCTTGTTTAATTATAGCGCCCCCTATCTTGTTTAATCAGCTGGTGTCTTGATCTTGCTTAGTTGTCGAGTTCTGATCTTGTTGCATTATCATGTCTTTATCTTCTGTTATCATGTTTTTATCTTCCGTTATCATGTCTTTATCTTCAGTTATCATGACTTTATCTTCAGTTATCATGTCTTTATCTTCAGTTATCATGTCTTTATCTTCCGTTATCATGTCTTTATCTTCCGTTATCATGTCTTTATCTTGTTCAGTTATTAGGTCTTTATCTTGTTCAGTTATCGTGGCTTTATCCTGTTTAGTTATTAGGTCTTTATCTTATTAAGTTATCATGGCTTTATCTGTTTTTAGTTATTGGATCTTTATCGCGTTCCGTAATTATGTTATTGTGGCTTTATATTGTTCAGTTATTATGTTTTTATCTTTTTCAGTTATTGTGTCTTTAATTTCAGTTCTCGTGGCTTTATCTTGTTCAGTTATCAGGCCCTCACCATTTAAATTATCCTGTCTTGACCTTAAAACGTATTTATCATGTCCTGATTTTGTTCAGAAAGGGGGGAGTGGGGAATGTGGGACTTTAAATGAAGCCATGACATAAGGTCATGAGCTTCCATCCCTGTTGCTTAGCAAAATAGAACAAAACAAAAGGATTGGGACTTTAAATGACACATGTGGTGGGAAAATATAAGGATGGATCATCATGATTAAAGTTTTATTAAAGAATTCATATCAATACAGATTAATATATTGCATAAATCAGTAACCAAGGATAAAGATAATAACATGGTTGTACAGTGTCAATTAGAACAACAACATGATTGTACAGTATTAACTCAATCTATATATGATACTGAATTCATAAATAAAAATAAAAATAAAATTCCCCGAGCCATCCATTAGCGTGTATACATACAATTGGTCGTACACAGATGGTAATCTGTGTGATGCCATGGCTTTACGGTGCCCGGTTAGGGAGTTGCTGCAATGACATGATTTAAAAAGATACTAGGATAAAACATAGTAAGCATTTGGTAGCTCTACGCGTTTCATGATCTAAAATCACTCATCAGGAGCGTGCTTGTATGTCCTCTGGAATAGAAGTTAGAAAAAATATATAATTACTATTACATATTATAGGGACCAAATGAGGGGTGAAACCCTACCCCCCAAAGAGTTAGAAGTTCCATGAATGTAGCCTACCATGCCCGCGTTTAGGCGGTATACCCCCAGGGCACACAAGACGTCCGGGAGCATCCTGTCAGGGAGCTGAGGCGGGAGACATGGTGGCGACAAACACCAGGAGAGACACCCAGCATGGAAAGGGACAGTCTCCAGCAATATGTACCTGTGAATGGTGATGGCAGTGAAAAATGAGTATGTGATAGAAATGACTGTCCAAATGTGTTGGAAAAGGAAGTGCGGGCAAATGTGAGTGGAGGACCATGTGAGTGTGGGGGTGGTGATGGATTGAGTGGTTTGGAATGAGGAGGAATAAGAGTAATAGGGACCAAGGAGGGAATGGATGAAGAGAGGGAATAGAAAGAAAGGGAAGGAGGAGAGGCCGGAGGGAAGAGAGAAATGAGCAAGAGAATGAGTGGTAGAAGATTGAGAGTGAAGGAACCCACTGCCCCACTAAGGGGGAGGTAGGAGAAGGTGAGGGTGAAAAGGAATATGCATGACCATGTATATTACCTGTGGTATTGTGCAAACCAGGAACCATAACTCGGGTGAAAGTGTGGATGCAGAGTGCCGGAGATGTCCATTGCCATGCCAGGTGACGCCTAATATAGGCGCCGCCACCCATCTACCCGCCTGCGTCACGCACGTGGATGCAGCAGAGGAAGGGGAGGAGATGCCCAACTCCGGACATGGAAACAGCGGAAGAACAACGGTCCATCCCCAATTGCACCCGCGAGCATGGGTACCCAGCCAGCGCTGCGATCCATGGCATGGTTCCCCTGCCCCCGGGAACCCTCAAGGGGCTGGGGCAGGGGAAGCCCACGGTGTGCGTTGCAGCCCCCAAAACAGGATGAAACCCAGGCGATGTAACAGCCCAAGTGGGAACCGCCGCCCACGGACATAGAGGGCCAGATAGCAATTATAAAATGTTGAAACAATATACAAAAGTGTAGACATGATAAACAATAAGGATTTAAATATAAATGGATAAAAGGAGTCCACATGGGGACCCAGGGGAACTAGTAAAAATTGGGCCATGGCTAGTTGCAGGATCTTGTTTAGTTATCATTTCTTGTTCTTGGTTATCTATAGAGTCTGGATATTGCTCAGTTGGTGCTCTGATTTAGTTCAGTTATCATTTCTTGCTCTCGTTCAGCTGAGTTCTGATCTTGCTCAGGTAAAGGGTTTTCATCTTATTTACAGTGTCCTAATTTGTTTGGTTATCCTATCCTGACCCTGCTCAGTTGTGTGTTCTGATCTTCCTCAGTCTTGTTCAGTGATCTTGTTGATTTATCTTGCCTTGATCCTTGCTTATTTCTTATCTCCTGATCATTCTGATCTTGCTCGGTTATTAGGTCCTGCTCTTGTTAAGTTATAGCGCCCCCTATCTTGTTTAATGAACCGTGTCTTGATCTTGCTTAGTTATCAAGCTCTGATCTTGTTCAGCTGTTGTGTCTTTTTCTTGTTCAGTTATTGTGTTCTGATCTAGCTCAGTCCTGTTCAGTTATCGGGCCCTAATCATTTTATTTATCTTGTCTTGATCTTACAACTTATTAATCATGTCCTGATCTTGTTTAGTTATCATTTCTTGTTCTTGGGTATCTACAGAGTCCCAATATTGCTCAGTTGGTGTTCTGATTTTGTTCAGTTATCGTGTCTGGATCTCATTTTGCTGCATTCTGGTCTTGCTCAGTTAAAGTGTTTTCATCTTATTCGGTTATAGTGTCCTAATCTGATTGGGTTATCATGCTCTGATCTCATCCAGTTATCGTATCCTGATCCTGCTCAGTTGGGTGTTCTTCCTCAGCCTTGCCCAGTTATCATCTCCTAATCTCATTGAGTTATGGTGTCTTGTTCTCGGTTATTTATGGAGTCCCGATATTGCTAAGTTAGTGTTTTCCATCTTATTCAGTTATAGTGTCCTAATCTGGTTGGGTTATCATTTCCTGATCTCATCCAGTTATTGTATCCTGATCCTGCTCAGTTGGGTGTTCTTCCTCAGCCTTGCCCAGTTGTCATCTCCTAATCTCATTGAGTTATGGTGTCTTGTTCTCGGTTATTTATGGAGTCCCGATATTGCTCAGTTAGTGTTTTTCATCTTATTCAGTTATAGTGTCCTAATCTGGTTGGGTTACCATTTCCTGATCTCATCCAATTATCGTATCTTGGTCCTGCCCAGTTGGGTGTTCTTCCTCAGCCTTGCTCAGTTATCACCAACTAATCTCATCCAGTTATGGTGTCTTGTTCTCGGTTATTTATGGAGTCCTGATATTGCTCAGTTGGTGTTCTGATCTTGCTCAGTTAAAGTGTTTATATCTCATTCAGTTATCTTCTCCTGATCTGCTCAGTTGTGTGTTCTCCTTCTGTCTTGCTCAGTTATCTCCTAATTTTGTTCACTCGCCGTCTCACGTTCCACGCAACCTCAAACGCGAATTACGGTAGCAGTTTAAAGATTGCAGATGGTGAGGACTCCGGTCAAACCTTTTTTATCACCTTGCACTCTGCCGCTCACTTGTTTTAATCCTCTATTGACTCGTTCTGTCTTCCTCTTGTGTGTTGACTCGTCTAGTCCTCTTCTATTGACTTACTCTATATTTGTGAAATTGACTCGTTCTAGTCTTGTGGTTGACTCGTTATAGTCCTGAGGTATTTATTGGCTCTTGTTCTGTGGTATTGACCTACTCTAATCAACCACTATTGACTCGTTCCGACTCCTTCTTGTGGGTTGACCCGTCCTGGTTCTATGCTATTAACCTACTCTAGTCCTTTACCATTGGGTTGGTCTAATCCTGTGATATTGACTTATTCTACTTTTTGTGATTGACTCGTTATAGCCCTGAGGTATTTATTGGCTCTTGTTCT
>BLSH010352667.1:634832-645655 GCA_018402905.1 Glandirana rugosa | reverse complement strand
CCCCCCCCCCCCCCCCCCCCCCCCCCCCCCCCACAGCTCAACTCAGCACCCCCCTAGATCCGACCATGGAAATAAACATAATTCTATGTTAAAGTTACCATTTGGTCTCTTACTTACAGTATATGTTGATGTTCCATCTACTTTAATATGGGAGGATTGTACATTTTTCATAAAAATCTATAGCTGTTCCTTTTATGAGCACTTCTTTTATTTTATATTTCACCATCAGTGTCAGGTTATTGTTTTCTCGCTGTATACATATAAAGTCCTGTATCTCTGCATGAAAGGTAGACGGGTGAGTAATAGGACTTCATTGCTCACACAGAGCCGGATCCACGTAAAGCCACAACCGTCACAAAGGAGAATGATGGCGGCCACTGTGTGTGTTTTGCGCGCTCTAATTTCACACACATTATGTATCCCGCTCTGGGCCCTTTGTGCTCCGCGTTTGATTGAATTTCATCCTCCGTTTTTTTTTTTCTTTTTTTTGAAGATTGTCCCTCCACGTGATTGGTTCAGGTCCCCCTCCGGCTCTCCATCAAAGACCACAATACGAAAGGTGTAAGTGTTAATAAGACTTCTCGCTGAAATGGATCATCAAGAGGCGAAGAAAAAAAATAAAGGAATAATACCTTCCATAGGGGAGAGACTGAAGAGCGCAGCCAGAAAGACACTGCTACCTATTCTAGCGGATTTAAAGGGGAACTCCGGGGAAGACTATAAGTCACCGTCCGATTTCCTCTGTCGGAGGCGCTGCTAGGAATAAGAAATTTGCGTTTTTTTTGGCAGCCTCCTTTGGCTAGCCTTTACACACAATGCACTTGTGTCCAGCAATAAACCCTTCCCCATGCAACCTTACATTCTGTAAATTGTATCCTTGCTGCAGCTCCCTCTTCAAAAAAAAGAAAATCCTCAAAACCCAAATTCCTTCTGCAAGACAATATTTTTCCCATACAAAAATTCACCCTCCCCCAAGTAAAATCCCCCCCCCCCCACAAGTTTTTGCCCCCCCCCCCCAGTCCACACCTTGCAGCTCAAAACCCCCCACCCCCCTTCTAGCACAAATCCCTCCTCCAAAACTAAATTGACCCCCCCCCCCGTGCATGTTCTCCCCCCCAAATCTTCTTCCTAGCATAAATCCCCCCTCTTAGTGCAAGTTCCCCCCCCCATCCCCTCCTCCAAAAATAAATCACCCCTCCCCATGCAAATCCTCTCCCCCCAATCCTTTTCCTTGTTTACTGCGCCGGGGCAACCGCCCCTCCTGCCCCCAACCTTGTCCAAGTATGGAGAAGCATGTGACCTCCTCCCATGACGCAGTGCTTAGGCCTGAGTAGCCAATGGCCAGGCCCACTGTTATGTGATGAAAGAGGGCATCGACCTTGTGTAACCTCTGATGCCCTTTGACACGGAGCTCACTTTGGGTTGGGTCTGCAAAGGAACAAATCAGCAGGGGGGGTTGTGGGTACAAGTGGGTCAAGGAGTGGACTTTCTGTAGACTCTGTGAGTCTCTTTAAAGAATAACTCCACTTTTGTTGACTAAAAACCTCTCCCCCTCTCTGGGTGATCACTGGACATTGCAGGGATTTTAACCAACATTGTTGCAGATTCCGACCTTTTGTTGCGCTGAAGAAATAGCTGTTTGTTTCCCATTTCCTGTGCAGACCGATTCTGAATCGGAGGGCCTGGTTGTGACTTGAAAGTGGTTAAGTGGTTTACCGGGATTATGGATGAAGCTATCAACCATAACCCTGGTGTTTTATTTTTTTTCGATTGGCTTTCTCATGAAATAGATCTGAGTGGCCAATTAGCCGCTGGATCACCTTTAGAAGCAGCCGGAGGATTCGTCCCCCTACCCTCCTGCCGGTGTTTCTCGGGGCTTAACCGGTGAGTCAGAGAAACGATCAGTGGGTCTCGCAGCTGGCCATAGAGGTGATCAGAGACCAGATTGTCTCTGATCACCTCTATGATCCAGGAGGACTGGAGCAACGTTATGGTGTCACTTCCGGTTTTTTTTTTTCCTTTTTCAAAGCAAAAGATCTTTTTTTAAAAAAAAAAACTTTTGCTTTAAAGGTAGAGGAGAGATTTGGGGTCGCTCCATAAAGAGGAGCTGTCACCCCTTATTTTTAAGTGATGTTTACATGCCTTGTAATAGGAATAAAAATTATTTAAATTTTTTTTTTTTTATCAAAAAAAAAAAAGCGTAAAAAAAACAAAAATAAAATAGATTAAAAAAATAGATAAAATTATAGCAATAATTTTAGCGCTAGATCTCCTCTGTAACTCTAAACTGGTAACCTGTAACAACATTTTAAGGGTTGCCTATGGAGATTTTTACGTCACCATTCCACGAGCGTGCGCAATTTTAAAGCGCGGCATGTTAGGTGTCTATTTACTCGACATAACCTCATATTTTATAATTTACCAAAAAATTGGGTTGTATATTGTTTTTTTTTTTGCATTAACATTCATTAAAGTGTATTTTTTCCCAAATAATTGAGTTTGAAAAACCGCTGTGCAAATACCGTATGCCATTAAAAAATTGCAACAACCACTATTTTATATTCTAGGGTCTCTGCTAAAAAAAAAATATATAATATTTGGGGGTTCTACGTCATTTTCTAGCAAAAAATACAGATTTTTACTTGTAAAGAAAAAGTGCCAGATAGGCCGGGTCAGCAGATCTCCGTTTCGGGATGTAGATAGGATAGGATTATTCTCATGCACAATGTGTGATAAGTGTCCAACGTTCCCACAGCTGTGAGAAATGTACTTGTTAAAGAGTTCTGTGGTCCACTAATGGGTAAAGCTGCATTTTGTGTAATGGCTAGTCGATGCCTAGAATGCACAAAAGCAGGTCGTTGTCATGGAGAGGCCTAGAAACGTTGGAAAATATGAAAAGCTAAAATCATTACATAGATTTAATAAAGACACAAGTCCATCTGGTCCAACCAATAGAAAGAAAACAAAAAGAAAAAAATAAATAGAAAAAATAGAAAAAAATAAATAGAAAAAATAGAAAAAAATGAATAGAAAAAATAGAAAAAAAATAAATAAAAAGAAAACAAATCAGACACATCTCTTCTACAGATATTAATGATAGTGTGATGGAATGTTCCACTCTAATAAAGAAGAATGCCAAAACTGAAAAGAATGATTATTTGGCGGATGCGTTCCACGCGCTGCCCCGTCCCTCCCCCTCTGCACAAATGGCAGGAGGACACCCGGGTTAATTATCAGGGAAGAGAGTTGATCTCGCCAAGCCCGGGCACTTAGTTTTTATCTGCTTGTCACGGATACAGAGCCGGCAGTGCCTGTGTTATTGGCCTGGGGAGATACCGGGATTACCGGCTGCAACCATAAGCTTATTAAACATCCCTAATAAAGCGCAGGAGCCCAAAAGGGAGAACGGTGTGAGGATAAAGCCAGATTAGCTGCTGTGGTTGCAGTATAGCCGGGTGACCTATTTTCCTCCATCCGAGACTTTCCACCGCTGATGGGGAACACAGCAACTCAACTCTGCACTCTCCCAGATATTTATTAGGGGCACTTTACTAATATACCAATACCAATATACTGATAATATACCAATACTAATATACTGATAATATACCAATATACCAATACCAATATACTGATAATATACCAATATACTGATAATATACCAATACTAATATACTGATAATATACCAATATACCAATACCAATATACTGATAATATACCAATATACTGATAATATACCAATACCAATATAATACACAATAAACCGCGCTAAAGGATCCAAAAACAGCAGCAGCAGAAATACAAATGTATAGAAGAAGAAACAATAAGCTACGCTCACATTAATAATACATAAATAAAGGTTATTAATATAGAGTCCCAATGGTGTGGTATTCCCTACACCACTAAAAGTCTGTGTAGTTCATCCTAGTTGTAATATCACCACAAGGAAAGAAAGGTGAAGTGAATCAGAGGTCCGCCACCAATAATAATAAGCGGGCTTACCAGAACACTGAGTGTTCAGTTGCCTGTAAATCCCCGACCTGGGATATGGGTCTCTCTTAATTCCACTTCAGAAAAAGGGTCCCTTTGTCTCTATATAGCACCTTCCACTATTAAGATCACCAAGGGCTAGGAATTCTTGTCACGTTTGATCTCGCTCACCCACTCACAGTTATCAGTGCATCACATAGGAGAAAGGATAACTCATAGTGAAGTACGTTGAGATCCGTTTATTAAAATGCAAAGAAATGTACTCACATTTGACATGGATAAAAAACACATATGTATGCTGGCCGGCTATCATACACGATCACTCGAACACAGTGGTGACGTCAGCGCGTCCTCCTCCCGGACGTACGTTTCGTCACAAATGACGTCGTCAGCGGGGATAGGGCGCGCCGCTGCATCACCACTCATATACATACCAAAGGCCGTCCCCCAATCTGAGGCGCGAGCGGCCATATTAAGTCTGAGAAGAATAGCATCTATTTTGCCCAAAACTCACTATTATTAAAAAATGGAACTGGCGTATCACTCAATTGAGAAACTTTAGTGGAATCAGCGATCTCATCTCATGGTAAAACACAAATCTGCCCGCGAAATAGAGGAGCATATGATCCCACCTCATTATTTAAAAAGGTACTTAAAAAATTCTAATTGTGCTCAAAAACGGATGATGTCCTATAATCAGGTACTGACCATAATGGATGTTTAAAAGGAGTCAAAGTACCTTTACTAATCAAATATAACCCTATGAATTTCTCAAATCATCAGGATTCCCATAGTAACCCTTGGCACAATTAGATACTTGTAATCATCTCGATAACTTCAGAAGTCCTAAAATTATATGGTCTATATAAAATATATAAAACTGAATATCTAGCCAAATTATAAATAATTTAAAGGGCTATATTCATTTATCCCCAAAAGAGGCCGCTAGAGACCCAGATCAGGTTTACATTGATGGTTTAACCCCCACAGCCCAAAAATCCAGATTACAATATAAGAATTTATCTGTTATTGATAAACCTTACTTTTTCTTATACCATGGCCAGGCACCATTTTTCCCATAGAAATGTTGCCTCCTAGGTGCTACTACCAGTAGCATTATATAAGGGTCATACCTTCCTAGACTTTGGTCTTACTACTTGTTCATTATATTAAATGATGTTGTGGTGTTGCAACTTGTTATTGGATTATGATCTCCAGCTTGGGGTATAGTATATGGGTCCAAACCGTACTGGGTCCACATCCAGAAATCACAACCCACTACAGTTTGGTCCCACAGTGTATACAGACATAGGAGTTATGAGTTGTCTGTAAATGCATTGGTATCGACCTCTATGTTTAAACCGTGGGGGACAAAAGATCTTATTCTATAGATCCAGGACATCTCTAATTTAGAGATGCCCCTGATCAAAGAACCCCCCCGCCAATGGGATGTGTAGTGATCTATCCCTAAAAAGATAGTTTTAGAGGGATCCCTGTTGTGATGGTCTCTATAATGCTTAGAGACCGAATGGTTTCTGAATCCTGACAAAATATTGGTTATATGTTCGTTTAGCCGAACTTGAAGGGGTATTTTAGTTCTACCAACATACTGTAGTCCACATGGACATAGTATCAGGTATACTACTGCTTTAGTATTACATGAGATAAAGGACCTGATATCAAACTGTGTGGACCGACTGGTAGAGGTAAAGGATTGTGTTCTCCTGGTGGTGGAGCTATTATAAGAACATACCCTACATCTGCCACATTTGTAGAAGCCCTTTAGATCTTGGAAAAAGATAGGTTTGTTAATAGGGGGGTTGATGACATTTGGAGCAACTCTATTTCTTAGGGAGGACGCTCCTTTATATACTATAGCTGGTCGTTCTGGTAGAGAGCTACCTAAAACTCGATCATTTTTAAGGATGTGCCAGTGTTTCGTTATCAATTGTTTGATCTGTCTTGCTTGGACTGAGTAAGTTGTAATGAACGGTAATTGGGGGGCAGTTCCCCGACTCTCAGGGCCCTTTTCTTTCAAAAGATCCCCTCTGTCCATCTGAACCACCTCATCAAAAATGGGAGATAGGAACAGATGGACAGCCCGCTTACCAATACCAATATACTGATAATATACCAATATACCAATACCAATATACTGATAATATACCAATACCAATATACTGATAATATACCAATACCAATATACTGATAATATACCATTATACCAATACCAATATACTGATAATATACCAATATACCAATACCAATATACTGATAATATACCATTATACCAATACCAATATACTGATAATATACCAATATCAATATACTGATAATATACCAATATACCAATACCAATATACTGATAATATACCAATACCAATATACTGATAATATACCATTATACCAATACCAATATACTGATAATATACCAATATACCAATACCAATATACTGATAATATACCAATACTAATATACTGATAATATACCAATACTAATATACTGATAATATACCAATACTAATATAGTGATAATATACCAATATACCAATACCAATACACTGATAATATACCAATATACTGATAATATACCAATACCAATATACTGATAATATACCAATATACTGATAATATACCAATACCAATATACCAATATACTGATAATATACCAATATACCTATATACCAATACCAATATACTAATATACTGATAATATACCTATATACCAATACCAATATACTGATACCAATATACTAATACACTGATAATATACCAATATACTGATAATATACCAATATACCTATATACTGATACCAATATACTAATATACCTATATACTGATACTAATATACTTATATACTAATATCAATATACTAAAATACCTACATACTGATACCAATATACTAATATACTGATAATATACTAATATACCTATATGCTAATACCAAAATACGAATACTAACACTAGTATGCCTATATACTGATACTAATATACCGATATACCAATACACTGATAAAATGCTAATATACCTATATACTGATACCAATATATGACTACTAACACTAATATGCCTATATATTGATACCAATATACGTATGCACTGATACTAATATACCTATATACTGATATACCAATATACCAATACCAATATACTAATATACTGATAATATACTAATATACCTATATACTGATACAATATACCGATATATACCAATATACTGATAATATACCAATACCAATATACTAATATACTGATATACCTATATACTGATACCAATATACCTACAGTTGTGCTCATAAGTTTACATACCCTGGCAGAATTTATGATTTCTTGGCCATTGTTCAGAGAATATGAATGAGAACACAAAAACATTTCTTTCACTCATGGTTGGTGTTTGGCTGAAGCCATTTATCAATCAAGGGTGTTTACTCTTTTTACATCATAATGACAACAGAAACTCCCCAAATGACCCTGATCAAAAGTTTACATACCCTGGAGATTTTGGCCTGATAACATGCACACAAGTTGACACAAAGGGGTTTGAATGGCTATTAAAGGTAACCATCCTCACCTGTGATCTGTTTGCTTGTAATTAGTGTGTGTGTATAAAAAGGCAATGAGTTTCTGGACTCCTGACAGACCCTTGCATCTTTCATCCAGTGCTGCACTGACGTTTCTGGATTCTGAGTCACGGGGAAAGCAAAAGAATTGTCAAAGGATCTGCGGGAAAAGGTAGCTGAACTGTATAAAACAGGAAAGGGATATAAAAAGATATCAAAGGAATTGAGAATGCCAATCCGCAGTCTTCAAACTTGAATCAAGAAGTGGAAAATGAGGGGTTCTGTTGAAACCAAACCACGGTCAGGTAGACCAACTAAAATTTCAGCCACAACTGCCAGGAAAATTGGTTTGGGATGCAAAGAAAAACCCACAAATAACTTCAGGACTCTCTGAAAACATGAAGTGGGGCTGTTTCAAGATGCACAATAAGGAGGCACTTGAAGAAAGATGGGCTGCATGGTCGAGTCGCCAGAAGAAAGCCATTACTACACAAATGCCACAAAGTATCCCACTTACAATACGCCAAACAGCACAGAGACAAGACTCAAACCTTCTGCCACAAAGTATCCCACTTACAATACGCCAAACACTGACTGAATGAAAAGTTTTTGTGTTCTCATTCACATTCTCTGAAAAATGTCCAAGAAATCAAATTCTGCCAGGGTATGTAAACTTATGAGCACAACTGTATATACCGATACCAATATACTAATATTGGTATACTATTACTGATATACTGATATATTAATACTAATATTCTAATACTGATATCAATATATTGATACTGATATACAGACACTATTATACTAATACAGATATACTGATACATTACTACTAATATACAGATACCAATATATTAATACCAATATACTGATATCAATATACTAGTACCAATATACTGATTAGGGTTGCACTGTTACTGCATAGTTTTTTTTATCGTCAAGTATGAGTACTGATGCTTTCGGTCAAGTACTCGCCAATATCGGTACTGATACTTTGCGGTGCAATTTGCGTCAATACGAAAAGGAATTGTGCAAATCGCATGCGATTTCCCCCACTGCTCCTGTGTGTATGTGTAGAAAGGGAAAAGCGCCATCTAGTGGGTAGTTAAAAAAAAAATATTAGCACTCACAGTACATATCTGGCTACATGCAAAATAATCTACATGGGTGTCCCGGTCCGCCGATGTTAGCAAATCTGGGGGTGCTGGAGGTGCTCACAGGGCTGGAGGATAAGTTTCAGGACCCTGTGGGTATAGGGTGGAAGTGATGTCAGCTTGGGGGCGGACTACCTCTATATCTCCTCCAGCCCTGTGAGCACCTCGGCCGTGATTTGGTGGGCTGGGGCACCTATGTAGATTATTGTGCATGTGGCCAGAAATGTGCTGTGAGTTCTAATATTTTTTAAACTGCCCACTAGATGGCGCTTTCTATACACACACAAACACACAGGAGCAGTGGTGGAAATCACGTGCGATTCTTTACAATGCGATTTCTGCCTATTCATTTTGTATTGCTGCAAATCGCACCGCAGAGTATCGGTTTCGGCATTCCCATAGGCACACTCCTAAACCTTGTGGACAGCCTCCCCAGAAGAGTTGAAGCTGTTATAGCTGCAAAGGGTGGGCCAACTCAATGTTGAACCCTACGGACTAAGACTGGGGTGTTATTAAAGCTCATCTGCTTGTAAAGGCGGGCGTCCCAATACTTTTGGTATTATAGTGTACCTTCCCAGTAGCCAGCATCAATTACTGGATCTGGTGGGATTCTATACCTTCCCAGTAGCCAGCATCAATTACTGGATCTGGTGGGATTCTATATCTTCCCAGCAGCCAGCATCAATTACTGGATCTGGTGGGATTCTATACCTTCCCAGTAGCCAGCATCAATTACTGGATCTGGTGGGATTCTATACCTTCCCAGTAGCCAGCATCAATTACTGGATCTGGTGGGATTATATACCTTCCCAGTAGCCAGCATCAATTACTGGATCTGGTGGGATTCTATACCTTCCCAGCAGCCAGCATCAGGTGGAGACTAATTACTGGATCTGGTGTCTACTGGGAGACACCCGCTGGTGGACAACAGAACTGCACCCTCCAGCTGTGGAAACCGCAGCACTACCAGCAGGTGATCCAGGTCCTGATAAGAGGGTTGGAAGCAGACCCTCCACTTTGCCGGCTTGTTGTCAGGATATCCTCAACAGGATACATTGGCCCCTAAGTGTAGCTATTTGGATACAAAGTGACACATTCATATGAAAAGGCTCTCCTGGGTTAGTGGCCAATGATATTCAATCATTGCAGCAATAGTGCTTCATGCTGTAACGCCTGCAGTGCTGTAAAGGATCGATTCTGAAAGGATAGTTAAAGTGAAAGCTCCACTTTTAATAAAACTTCCAAAGTAACTCGACGCGTTTCAGAGCGCGCCCCGCACCCTCGACAGATCCATAATGGCAAACCTTCACTTTTTGATTTCAGATGAGCTTTAATAAAGCCGGCATTAAGACGTGTGTTTCCAGGTGCGCAGATCCTAAATTGTCAAAAACCCAGCATGGCGGGGAGGAAAATGTCAACACGGAGCGGTAACAAGAAATGTGCACGCCGTTCGCCTGAGATAACAGACTTCTGGCACGTCTATGGCGGTTATGAGGAGCTCTTGATGTTGAGGTGATCATTGATGTCACATCAAAGTGACGCTCATTATTTTTGGGCACTGCGCCGAGATGTTCCTATTGACAAACGTTTGTGGGAAAACTCAACAAGTACTTTAGAGGGGGAGGGAACCCCCAATTGATGATTTGGCTTCAGGTCAGTCCTGGAGGGTCGAAGGTCGTATCCGGCAAAGGCTCCCCTTGGGCACCCGGGGGTAAAAATTCTGGAACCATTAACCCTTTGACTGCCGCCGCCGTAAGTATTGCAGTGTGGTAGGAGGAGGCATTTCCTCAGTCTCCCCTCCCCCAGCGATCAGACTGTACATTGTAACTTTGTAGAAGGAGGAGGAAGCATTTCCTCAGTCTCCCCTCCCCCAGTGATCAGACTGTACATTGTAACTTTGTAGAAGGAGGAGGAAGCATATGCTGGAAGCTGGGAGGTCCTGACTGGACTTCGGTTTAGTAGTTAACCCCCAAGGGAGGGGGAGATTTCATGAACAACTCAAAAGGGTGTTTGCAAACAGTTATCCTTGTAGAGCCGCGTCACGGGTTTTTATTACTCGCAGTGAAACTACACTGTAGTTACTAGTGGAGTTGTAGTTCTCGAGGAGTATTGG
>BLSH010352667.1:590395-619075 GCA_018402905.1 Glandirana rugosa | reverse complement strand
GTGATCTC
The DNA here is from genome assembly GCA_018402905.1 of Glandirana rugosa. Taxonomy (NCBI): domain Eukaryota; kingdom Metazoa; phylum Chordata; class Amphibia; order Anura; family Ranidae; genus Glandirana; species Glandirana rugosa. Next base: position 619,067 of record BLSH010352667.1, on the reverse strand, counting down.
TGTACATTGCAGGGATTGTAACTTTGTCGCAGATTCCGACCTTTTGTTATTCTGAAGAGATAGCTGTTTGTTCCTCTGTGTCCATGTGCACAGTGACTGTGAATGGGAGCGACTTTATCATTATCAATCAGCTGCTGCACCTGCAGTGCTCTAATGAAGAAAGTAGCAGGGTCTGCATCCCTTTAGACGTGATTTCCCTTTGGGAGAATCTCACCAAAAATGTTTGTCCCCCCCCCCCCTTTTTTTTTTCTACCGTTGTTTCATTAGGTTTGTTCTGTCTTTTTTTTATTGAGTGTGATTGATCTATGTGCAATTGTAAATGAAAATTTGAAAATAAAAGCTTTAAAAAAAAAAAAAATACCATACGGCCACCTGGAGGCGCTCTGTACACAAGTGGTATACAGAACGCTGCCCCAAGAAATGTCGTTTTCCTGCTTGTGTGATTGGCTCACTGATTTTCTTCACTAAGTTACAAGTCAGATATCAGGCAATAGGAATCTCAGTTTTGGTGAAGGGTTAAATATTAAGGGATGCAAACCCTGCAGCTTTCCTCATCAGAACACAGAGTGCACCAGGTCATTATAATGAACCAGACCCTCCCATTCAGAATCACATGGACACAGAGGAACAAACAGCTATTTCTTCAGAATAACAAAAGGTAAGAATCTGCAACAAAGTTTATGCAATGTACAGAGATCACCCAAAGGGGGAGGGGGGTTTTTTGGACAAAATTATAGCCTTACAGGGGTTCTAACCCTTCCATACTTTATCCACAAAATAAAGTTTTGGCCTTGCATGCATTTAGCGCAACTTTCTGTATTTTATTTTCATTTTAGTCCTTGATTTTGCTTCTTGGTAGAGTAAGACGGCATCGTTCCGAGTTTACTCCTGAGGATAATTACAAATGAATAAAACTTCAATTATCGGCACGCCGTCCCCGAGGATCTTCCAATACGCGCCTCAGTATTGTGTGACCTGAGACCGCGCGCTCGCTCGGCGTCTATGAATTCAATAATTAATACATCGGGACTCACAGAAGTAAAGTGACTGGACTCTATGGAATCGGAATCTTCTACCCGTTATGTCCTCCTAATTAGTCGGAATGTAATTCCCTCAAAAGTTTTGGAATGTTTTAATTTTTTTCCTGTTCAGCTAATTACCTTAGAGCTGGGGTGCGCATGGGCGATTTTTTTTTCCCCTGGATCGCCCCATTATTAGGGAAGAGATTTGGGTTCAGTTCAATCATTCTGTTTTATTCTATTCTAATGTATTCTCTTTATACAGTGCATCCGGAAAGTATTCACAGTGCTTCACTTTTTCCACATTTTGTTATGTTACAGCCCTATTCCAAAATTAAATTAAATTTTCCTAGAAACTCTACAAACAATCCCCCATACTGACAACGTGAAAGAAGTTTGTTTGAAATCTTTGCAAATTTATTAAAAAATAAAAAAGGAAAATAATCCCATGTACATAAGTATCACAGACTCCTCCCATGTACAGAAGTATCACAGTCTTTGCTCAATACTTTGGTGAAGCTCCTTTGGCACCAATTACAGCCTCAAGTCTTTGAGTTATGATGCTACAAGCTTGGCACTCCTATTTTTGGGCAGTTTCTCCCATTCTTCTTTGCAGGACCTCTCAAGCTCCATCAGGTTGGATGGGGAACGTCGGTGCTCAGCCATTTTCAGATCTCTCCAGAGATGTTCAATCGGGTTAAAAAATAGGAGTGCCAAGCTTGTAGCATCATAACTCAAAGACTTGAGGCTGTAATTGGTGCCAAAGGAGCTTCACCAAAGTATTGAGCAAAGGCTGTGATACTTCTGTACATGCAAGTTTTTTATTTTTAATAAATTGGCAAAGATTTCAAACAAACTTCTTTCACGTTGTCATTATGGGGGATTTTTTGTCGAATTTTGAGGAAAATAATGAATTGAATCCATTTTGGAATAAGGCTGCGACTTAACAAAATGTGGAAGAAGTGAAGCGCTGTGAACACTTTCCCGGATGCACTGTATTTTATTCTATTCCGTTCTATTATTTTGTATTCTCTTTTATTCTATTCTTGTTCCCAAATCCGAATTAGTTTTCGAATTCGATTCGAATTTCGGACGAAATTTTGTTACGGAAGTTTAAATTCAATACTGTTGTATATGGGAAATTCGGATACATCCGAATCTCTGAATAATAAACATTTAAACGTTCTTGGGAACAAAACGAACCGCGCACGTGTCTAAAGAAATGTACAGGTTTAGTGCGACGCGCGGAGTGGATTTCTACGTCCCGCGTTGAGGGGGTTTATCATGACAGTAAAGGAAATATTACGAACATAATATAAAAACTGCTGGGCGACCAGCGTGTTATTGCCGCGCGCGGCGGATGTCTCTCTCTAGGCGTCTATATTGCTGTTCAGCCATAAGTGATGGGATTACAGGTGACTTCCAGGACCCACAAGGCTCAGGCAATGAAACGTCTTATTTATGGAAAGCTCTCCATCTGTCCGCTTCATACATGTGCCCCTCGCGCGGGTTTCGTACATCTATATGATGAACACGTAATGACAGGCAATCTCTGGAATTTTATTAGCTGCTTCCTGGCAGTAATGGAGAGAGAGAGAGAGCGAATCTGCGCCAATTTCGCGGCCTTTCGGATACGGCGGTGCGGGGGAAGGGGACATGACAATCGCGGGTCGATGGCGGCGCGGGTGACAGCGGGATATTATGTGGAAATGAATGTTTTCTTGTCCTTTCATTTAGAGTGGACCGCCATTCATACACTTCTGCAGATTACGCGGCTGTTGGGAACACCGGGAGGCTATCAACGGCCGCGACTCAAATGAGTCCATTAAGATGCGCGGAGCCCGGCGCAGCACAGCGACGGCTCAGTGTGGGGCCCGCTCTCTGGTTACTCTCATTTCTGCTGGCGGGAGGACCTGCCTATTGTTTTATATGATCTGCCTTGTTGTGCTGATGGCTCTCCGGAATCTTATCAGTCGTATTCATTATGTACTGGCATCCCGGGGGGGGGGGGGGCAATGGTTATTGGCCAGTGTGCAAGTAATAGAAATGGTGGCGGTTAAAGGAGATGGCCATGGCCATTGAAATCGGTGGGCTGCCCTTTCATTTCAAAAGACATTTTTTAGTTCTGCGGATTTCATTAAAATGATCCCTGGTGATCCTGCCATGAAGGTCCTTGTCTAGTCGCTTCCTGTTACAGGGTGGCAACATTCTCTCCCAGTCTGCCAACTGTAATCCTGGTTGCCACTCTTCATGTTGCATTCTAAGGTTCAGCCAATAGCATAGTTTTCATGTGCATTCAATTTTCTCTTTACCTTCTGTTGTAAAATGCCAGTTGTTAACAGAGCTCAGTAGCTCAAGTGAAAATTTACACTGACGAGTGAATGAGTAGTGACTCTTCCCCCTATATCCGCATTACTCTATCTGAGGTTTTAAACAAAGGCAGAAATAATTCAAATTATGCCTGGTGATCCTGCCATGAAGGTCCTTGCTCAGGCGCATCCTGTTACAGGGTGGCAACGTTCTCTCCCCGTCTGCCAACTGTAATCCTGCGTTGTCACTCTGCATGTTGCATTCTGACGTTCAGCCAATAGGCTGCTTTTCATGTGCTTTCAATTTTCTCTTTACCTTCTGTTGTAAAATGCCAGTTGTTAACAGAGCTCAGTAGCTCAAGTCAAAATTTACACTGACAAGTAAATGAGTAGTGACTCCTCCCCCCTATATCCGCATTACTCTATCTGAGGTTTTAAACAAAGGCAGAAATAATTAAAATTATACCTGGTGATCCTGCCATGAAGGTAATTGTTCAATCGCTTCCTGTTACAGGGTGGCAACATTCTCTCTCCGTCTGCCAACTGTAATCCTGCATGTTGCATTCTGATGTTCAGCCAATAGGCTAGTTTTCATGTGCATTCAATTTTCTCTTTACCTTCTGTTGTAAAATGCCAGTTGTTAACAGAGCTCAGTAGCTCAAGTCAAAATTTACACTGACAAGTAAATGAGTAGTGACTCCTCCCCCCTATATCCGCATTACTCTATCTGAGGTTTTAAACAAAGGCAGAAATAATTAAAATTATACCTGGTGATCCTGCCATGAAGGTAATTGTTCAATCGCTTCCTGTTACAGGGTGGCAACATTCTCTCTCCGTCTGCCAACTGTAATCCTGCATGTTGCATTCTGATGTTCAGCCAATAGGCTAGTTTTCATGTGCATTCAATTTTCTCTTTACCTTCTGTTGTAAAATGCCAGTTGTTAACAGAGCTCAGTAGCTCAAGTCAAAATTTACACTGACAAGTAAATGAGTAGTGACTCCTCCCCCCTATATCCGCATTACTCTATCTGAGGTTTTAAACAAAGGCAAAAATATTTAAAATTCTGCCTGGTGATCCTGCCATGAAGGTCTTTGTCTAGTCGCTTCCTGTTACAGGGTGGCAACGTTCTCTCCCCGTCTGCCAACTGTAATCCTGCGTTGTCACTCTTCATGTTGCATTCTGACGTTCAGCCAATAAGCTGCTTTTCATGTGCTTTCAATTTTCTCTTTACCTTCTGTTGTAAAATGCCAGTTGTTAAAAGAGCTCAGTAGCTCAAGTGAAAATTTACACTGACAAGTGAATGAGTCGTGACTCCTCCCCCCTATATCCGCATTACTCTATCTGAGGTTTTAAACAAAGGCAGAAATAATTAAAATTATGCCTGGTGGTCCTGCCATGAAGGTCCTTGTTCAATCGCTTCCTGTTACAGGGTGGCAACGTTCTCTCCCCGTCTGCCAACTGTAATCCTGCGTTGTCACTCTGCATGTTGCATTCTGACGTTCAGCTAATAGGCTAGTTTTCATGTGCTTTCAGTTTTCTCCTTACCTTCTGTTGTAAAATGCCAATTGTTAACAGAGCCCAATAGCTCAAATCAAAATGTACACTCCTATTTGAATCCTCGCCCTGACTCCCCATGGCTCCATCTAAAGTTTTAAACAAAGACTGAAATAATTAAAATAATGCCTGGTGATCCTGCCATGAAAGTCCTTGTTCAAACACTCCCTATTACAGGGTGACAACGTTCTTTCCCTGTCTCCCAACTGCGACCATGTGTTGTCACCCTGTCATATGCATGTGGATGTTATGTATTCTGATGTTCAGACAATAGGCTGCTTTTCATGTGCTTTACATTTTCTCTGTCCCTTCTGTTGTAAAATGCCTGTTAACAGAGCTCAATAGCTCAAGTCAAAATTTACACTCACAAGTGAATGAGTGACACTTCCCCCTATGTCCACATGTCCCATCATTGGTATCAGTGGTAGGAATAGTGTCCCATCATTGGTATTAGTGGGAGGAATAGTGCCCAATCATTGGTGTCAGTGGGAGGAATAGTGCCTCATCATTGGTGTCAGTGGGAGGAATAGTGCCCCATCACAGGTGTCAGTGGAAGGAATAGTGCCCCATCATTGGTGTCAGTGGGAGGAATAGTGCCCCATCACAGGTGTCAGTGGAAGGAATAGTGCCCCATCATTGGTGTCAGTGGGAGGAATAGTGCCCCATCATTGGTGTCAGTGAGTGGAATAATGCCCCATTATTGGTGTCAGTGGAAGGAATAGTGCCCCATCATTGGTATCATTGGGAGGAATAGTGCCCCATCATTGGTGTCAGTGGAAGGAATAGTGCCCCATCATTGGTGTCAGTGGGAGGAATAGTGCCCCATCATTAGTACCAGTGGGAGGAATAGTGCCCCATCATTGGTGTCCGTGGGAGGAATAGTGCCCCATCATTGGTGTCAGTGAGAGGAATAGTGTCCCATCATTGGTGTCAGTGGGAGGAATAGTGCCCATCATTGGTATCAGTGGGAGGAATAGTGCCCCATCATTGGTATCAGTGGGAGGAATAGTGTCCCATCATAGGTGTCAGTGGGGGGAATAGTGTCCCATCATTGGTATCAGTGGGAGGAATAGTGTCCCATCATTGGTGTCAGTGGGAGGAATAGTACCCCATTGTTGGTGTCAGTGTAAGAAGTAGCGCTCCATCATTGGTATCGGAGTGAAGAGGAGGACCCACTGCAAGTGTATTTTTTCCCCCGGAGTTCCACAAAATGTGATTAATTTACAAATGGCATTGGAATGTCGGAAGCGGCGGTTGAGAGGCCATCACACTGGCAGTTGATAGCGGAGGCATCATAATCATGTCAGGGGGGCCTCAGTATTGACGTCGCTGTGCTGTCCATTCAGCAAAATAAAAAAATCAAAATAAGGAAAAAGATCTACAAAAACCTGTAAATTTTGTATTATAGCGATGTCAGCGCCTTTCGTTTTGGACGCGCGCCGCGAAACTGATATAAAAAAAAATAAAACTTTGAACATTTTTGTGCCGTTCCCCATTTTATTTACGGCGCGCTCTTTTTTATTTATTTCCTTTTCGAGCCGTAAAATATAACCATACCAAGTTATTGCACAGTTTCTCTTTTTATTTCGATTTCATTAAATTTTCTACGGCCAAATAATTTTCCTTCCGTCTCGGAATCTCGCTCGGAAAAAAAAAAATGAAATACTCAGGGAAGAGGGACAGATCGAGCCAGGGCTCTATTAGGCCCAAGGCATGGCGGAAAATTCAGGACGCCTGAATAAAATAAAAAAATTATTCCTCTTGCAATTTTACGACCCTTCAACGGCGAGTTGGGGTTGCGCATTGATAAAAAACCTACGCGGTAAATCCAGCGGCGGGATGGGGGGACCTGAAAATGGCCTTCCCGGCTAAAGAAAAAAAGCCATAAAGCAAAGGGGGATCGTAAAAAAAAAAAAAAAAAAGTTGTGGCTCCGGGGGACCCTGAACCAGGATAGGTAGCCAGGAGATGTCAACGGGGGAGCCGTAAAAATGGACGCCCTAAACCGCTAGGCGTTTTTCACAGGGAAGATTCCGCGTCGCTTCCTCTGGAGGGTGCTTTTGCCGCGAACAGATTTCAGCATTATGTTCTCCCGATCTCGCTCCTGTAACAGACAATATTTTTCTACTTGACCCGGTGAGGAATGAGGCCGCCGAGACGCATTGTGGCCGGGGCCGAGCCGCCAGGTTATTTCTCACACTCGGTTGTTAGGTTTTTATTTTTTTATTGCAGCGCAGAAAAAAAAAAGATATGAATACAAATGAATCCGCTCAGCAGAGAGAGAGAGGGAGGGACGTTTTGTAGAGCGGCGGTTAACCTAGCTGGAGATTGCGGCAAGAGGGCCTGTTATCATGGGCGTCCGCAGGTAGGGGCAAGGGGGGGGGGCAATTGCCCCCCCCAGAATCAGGGATCAGATCTGGGGTTCCCCACTAGGTCCTTATCCTCTTGAACTATGTATGCAGTTTCTGACAGTCTCTTGGGCCATGTATGCAGTCTCTGACCATTTCCTGTACCATGTCCGCAGTCTCTGACTGTCTCCTGTGCTATGTCTGCAGTCTCTGACAGTCTCCTGTGCTATGTATGCAGTCTCTGACTGTCTCCTGTTCCATGTCCGCAGTCTCTGACCGTATCCTGTACTATGTCCGCAGTCTCTGACCGTCTCCTGTACCATGTCTGCAGTTTCTGACAGTCTCCTGTATCATGTCTGCAGTCTCTGACTGTCTCCTGTATCATGTCTGCAGTCTCTGACCATCTCCTGGATCATGTCTGCAGTCTCTGACCATCTCCTGGATCATGTCTGCAGTTTCTGACCGTCTCCTGTATCATGTCTGCAGTCTCTGACTGTCTCCTGTATCACTTCTGCAGTCTCTGACCATCTCCTGGATCACGTCTGCAGTCTCGGACCATCTCCTGGATCATGTCTGCAGTCTCTGACCATCTCCTGGATCATGTCTGCAGTCTCTGACCATCTCCTGGATCACGTCTGCAGTCTCTGACCATCTTCTGGATCATGTCTGCAGTCTCTGACCATCTCCTGGATCATGTCTGCAGTCTCTGACCATCTCCTGTACTACGTCTGCAGTCTCTGACCGTGATAATGTAATTATGACATTGTCAAAAAGGGGCAGAGCATGGATGACCTTGAAATTATGCCCCCCCCCCCGGAAAGTTCTGCAGATGTGCAGATGCCCATGCCTGTTATGGCAATGACTTTATGGGGGTGATTGTCTGATTAGTCATGTGATTGTAGTACATCTTCCCGGGGACACAAGGAAAGTGAGGGTGAATTCCCCCAAATATTAATAAATATCGTAAATAAAAGCAAAAATTGTTCGTTCTTTTTTAAAGTGAATCTAAAGCCAGGGTTAATGCGTTTCGAGACGCAGCACCTTCTTCAGGGCTGGGCAGACTGGTAATATAACATCTCCCAAAAGCCTTTCCCTTTGCATAGTCGATTATTCCATCTTAACATCTGTACCTCCAGAAGGTCTTCACCATCAGTGGTGAGGAAAATCTGGAAAACATCCCTGTGATGCCCCATGGAAAAGAGAGGGGGCGCTCAATAATCTTCTACCTGAGTATGACCAAAGGAACAGGTCCTTACTACAGAATACCCCAGGGAGGGGGTGGAGGTAAAATGCTATGTACCCCATACTCATTTACATGGGGGGGCAGGATCTGGGGCCCCTTTGTAAACGGGGGCTTCCAAATTCTGAAAAGCCCCCATCCGCAGACCCCCACAACCACTGGACAGGGTTGTGGGGAAGAGGCCCTCCTCCGCATCAACATGGCAACAAGGTGCTTTGAGGGGGTGAGCCCCCCCTGCCCCAAAGCATCCCCCACATGTTTAGGGCATGTGGCCTGGTATGATTCAGAATGGGGGGGCACTTGCTCGTTAACATCCCCCCCCCTTCCTGGCCCGCTGGGCTGCATGCTCATGGAAGAGAGGGGGCGCTCAATAGTCTTCTACCTGAGTATGACCAAAGGAACAGGTCCTAACTACAGAATACCCTGGGGAGGGGGTGGGGGTGAAATGCTATGTACCCCATACTCATTCACATGGGGGGGTGGGATCTGGGGCCCCCTTGTAAACGGGGGCTTCCAAATTCTGAAAAGCCCTCATCCGCAGACCCCCACAACCACCGGCCAGGGTTGTGGGGAAGAGGCCCTCGTCCACATCAACGTGGCAACAAGGTGCTTTGGGGGGATGACCCCCCGCCCCAAAGCATCCCCCACACGTGGCCTGGTATGATTCAAGACGGGGGGACGCACTTGCTCGTCTCTCCCCCCCCCCTTCCTGGCCTGCTGGGCCTCATGCTCATGGAAAAGAGAGGGGGCGCTCAATAATCTTCTACCTGAGTATGACCAAACAGGTCCTAACTACAGAATACCCCGGGAAGGGGTAAAATGCTATGTACCCCATACTCATTCACATGGGGAGAAAGGGATCTGGGTACCCCCTTGTAAAAGGGGGCTTCCAGATTCTGTATAGCCCCCACCCGCAGACCCCCACAATCACAAGCCAGGGTTGTGGGGAAGAGGCAATTGTCCGCACCAACATGGGAACAAGGTGCTTTGGGGGGTGAGCCCCCCCTGCCCTAAAGCATCCCCCACATGTTTAGGGCATGTGGCCTGGTATGATTCAGAACGGGGGGGCACTTGCTCGTTAACCCCCCCTTCCTGGCTTGCTGGGCTGCATGCTCATGGAAAAGAGTGGGGGGGGGGGGCTCAATAATCTTCTACCTGAGTATGACCAAAGGAACAGGTCCTAACTATAGAATACCCTTGGGTGGGGGCTAAAATGCTATGTACCCCATACTCATTAACATGGGGGGGCAGGTCAGGACACCATGCAGACCAATCAAGTTCCTCTACCCCAAACTTGCTCATCCATGTCTTTATGGACCTTTCTTTGTGCACTGCTGAGCAGTCATGTTGTTCCCACAAAGTTGGGAGCATGAAATTGTCCAAAATGTCTTGGTGTGCTGACACCTTAAGAGTTCCCTTCACTGGAACTAAGGGGCCAAGCCCAACCCCTGAAAAACGACCCTGCACTATAATTCCCCCTCCACCAGATGATTTGGACCAGTGCACAAAGCAAGGTCCATAAAGACACGGATAAGTGAGTTTGTGGTGGAGGAATTTGACTGGCCTGCACAGAGTCCTGACCTCAAACTGATAGAACACAGTTGGGATGAATTATAGCGGAGACTGCAAGCCAGGCCTTCTCATCCAACATCAGTGCCTGACCCCACAAATGCTCTTCTGGAAGAATGGTCAAACATTCCCATAGACACTCCTTAACCTTGTGGACAGCCTTCCCAGAAGAGTTGAAGCTGTTATAACTGCAAAGAGTGGGCCAACTCAATATTGAACCCTATGGACTAAGACTGGGATGCCATTAAAGTTCATGTGCGTGTAAAGGCAGGTGTCCCAATACTTTTGGTAATATCGTGTATATACGTAATTCTGTGCAGCGCCACCGCCCTGTATCAGTAAAACTGCTACCCGGTCTATGGGGGCGGGGCCAGCTATTCACAGGTTTTTAAGAATGTCAGCGGCCGCCCACTCCTCAAGCTCCTAAACATTTTTACAAACTCCTAAGCCCCGCAAAAACGCTTTATATTACCCGTTTTTATCCAGCATTTTTCTTTTTATTTCTTTTGACAATTGTATAAAACAAATTATCCAGCATTTTTTAAGCGGTTTCTGAGCGTCTGGTGTGCATGGAGCAAGAAGAACCATGACAGAGGGGGAGTGAGCAGAGAGATGAGCTCCTCAGCCTACTGCTGCTCCCTCCCTGTCCAATCACAGGCAGGGGGCTGGTAGGTGACCGGTCTTTATTGCACAATTGCAGTAGAGAAGAGTGAGGTCCAGGGGCGTTGCTAGGGGGTGGCTATTGGTGCTATAGCCCCGAGTCTGGGGCCCATAGCCCCGAGTCTCTTACCGGGTGCGTGCAGTTCTGCAATTAGCAGGTATGTCCGTGTCCGGAATGCAAGAGGCAGGGGCAGACTGAGCTGCTGTAGCGCGGGCTCTGGCGCCGCCCTCACCTACACCTGACTCTACTCCTGGTCACTGGTTGCTAGAGTTGCCTAGTGTCTAGCAACCAGTGATGTCACAGCCACGACTCCTTCCCTGCCCAGCATTCAAAGCGGAGGATCTCTGGGGACCCTGATGTAAGTGGGGGGCTCTCTGGGGACCCTAATGTAAGGGGGATCCGCACTCAGATATGTAACAATATTTATATTTATACATATATATATACTCAAGCAATGGCTCTAGCCCCAGATCTTTTGGAGACCTAGCAACGCCCCTGGTGAGGTCACCGACGCAGCTCTACTGTCCTGAGGTTTCTCAGCTCTGCATGTAAGGAAATACAAATCCTTTGGCGGGTAGATCCGCTCCCATGCATGCGTTTGTTATTTCAGCGCCTTGCCTGGAGCTCAGCTATAAATTACACCGGGGCTCAGGAGAGGGACAGTCCTTCCAGAACAGAGACATCTCAGCAGGAGGATGTAAGAGGAGAGATAAGACATTTGGGTTCAGACGATAAAGCCGCGCAAAGACCCGTAAAGGATGGATCCCGTTATAACGTAACGCACTTTGCGCATTGCTGGTTGCCCCAAATAGACCCATTTTCCCGGTAGAAAGTGCCGCCGTGGAGCTGAAAATAAAAAAAAAATAAAAAAAGCTACATTGTGTCGGCTGGTTGCTGTCAACAGATAAACTGCTCTATCTGCCCATCCATATGTAAAGTGTTTTGCTGGCGGCCTTGTCGCCCCGTAATAATTGCATCGGTGTCAGCCGACCGGCGGGGGTTAACTATCCAATATAGAGCGCAAGCTGCCAGAGCGGATTACTTATCCCCCCTTGGATAATGGGCTCCTCTGGGCAGGAATTAATCATGTCAGCCCCTCTCCGTCGCCGGGAGTTACACCTGACTGGGACCGCGGCGGGATGGTCCTTCATCAGCGCCAGTGTTGCCAACCTCCCGCAGAGTTTTTTACTGGCAAAACATGGAAAATTTACTGGCGGAGCACATTTTTTACTGGCAACCTGAAAAATAACTGAACTCCTATTAAAAACTAAGACAACTGATTTTTAAACACAACATGGAAACACTGACAATACCCATATCAAGTAGTTTGCCCAGTTTACACTTAAAAAGTCAGCACAGCATGACAAATTATCAGACCCTGATATTTATAGACAGTTGTAAAAATCACAGATTTTTACAAACTGTCAGTAAATTTACTGGCGGTTGGCAACACTGATCAGCGCAGACCTAGAGGCAGGGAGATGCTCTACCTCTGGGGGGAGCCACTGATGGCAGCAGAGAAGGGGTTAACCTAACCGGCTACAATGTTAATAGTAGAACTCCCGGCAAAAAAAAGAAAAATGGCTTACGACCAAACTACGGCCCTCCAGCTGTTGCAGAACTACAAGTCCCATGAGGCATTGTAAAACTATAACATTCACAGACATAACCAGGCATGATGGGAATTGTAGTTCCAGAACAACTGGAGGGCCATAGTTTGGACACCCCTGGCTTACATGATACAGTCTGCCACTAGAGCAGCCGTTCTCAACCTTTTTAACACAGAGGGACCCTTAAAATAGTTCCCTGGTCTCGGGGAACCCCTGCTAAAAATGACAAACCTACAACTCATGATACATTAGGGCAGTGGTTCTCAACTCCGGTCCTCGGGACCCACCAACAGGCCAGATTTTCAGTATTACCTTGGGGAGATGCAGACTAGAATACTGCAATTACCGAGCAGCAAATTATATCACCTGTGATGCATTTCCAACCAACAGAGGTTGTGAGACAGTCAACAGTAAATGGCTTCAAACATGCTTGGGATAAACATAAATCTATAGTCAGACAACAAGGTTAATGTAAAAAAAAATACATATAAAAATAAATAAAAAGGGGCAGACTCGATGGACTACTCAGTCTTTTTCTGCCGTCACTTTTCTATGTTTCTATTTCAGTTATCCTGCAAACCTGGCCTGTTAGTGGGTCCCGAGGACTGGAGATGAGAGCCACTGCATTAGTGTGATGGTCAATGGGAAGAACGCTTCCTACACTTGTGGTCATTGGGACGAATTACCCCTTACAGATAGCTAAAAAGATCAATGGTATCATTGGGAATTTATCTGAGAGGTAGAAATCACCCACAGCTCAAGGAACCCCTAGCAACCTCTGGAGGAACCCTGCTTGAGAAACCCTGCACTAGATCAGGGATGTGCAATTAGTGGACCTCCAGCTGTTGCAAAACTACAAATCCCATCATGCCTCTGCCTCTGGGTGTCATGCTTGTGGCTGTCAGTCTTGCAATGCCTCATGGGATTTGTAGTTCTGCAAAATCTGGAGGTCCGCTAATTGCATATCCCTGCACTAGAGTAACATTGTAATATTTTATTAGCAAAGTTTATTACACAACATTTGTAACATCGCTTTATTGTTGATCTTGCTTTGATATTATTGTTGACAGTTTTACTGTTGATCCTGCCAGTAGATCCGTTGGCTTTCCACTTTTATCAGGGTGACAACACTGAATGTTTTGCAGTAAATTACTGCAGAGTTGTCACCCTGTGGATTGGCCATTCTTAGATGGACAAGCCATTTTAGACCTAAAAAAAAAGAACATGTTATTTCCCCATGTTTTATCTTTTTAACCCCTTCCTGCCCAGCACTGGCATCCCTTTAACTGGGCTATTGGACTCGGGAGGGTGGGAAGGTCTGCCTCGTCACATGATCAAAATGGTCACATGATTGGAAGCTGGACCCGCCAGCTGCCTATCAGTGTTAGAGACTTGGAGCTGTCTTTGACATTGAACTTGCAAGCAAGTTTGACTGCACTACCTAGCATTGCTTCCTCCCTCCTTGCACATCATAGGCCTCTTCTCTTCTGGGAGTAGCCAATTTCTGTCTGTGCTGGCCCAGCTCTTTGGCCCCTCCCCTCACCTACTTACATAACCTTTATGTACCCCAGAGGAACCCTTGAGATCATTTTGAGGTCTAGAGGAACCCAGGCTAAAACAAATTCATCGGTGGTCAGTGGGAAAATGCTCCTTTCATTTGTGGCCGGTGAAAAGAATGTCTCCCCTTACTGTGTCATCAGAATGCTTCCCTTACAGATCAGTAATGCCATCTAGCTGGCTCTGACAAATTGATGGCCCCAGAGGTATGAAGGATTTGTCAGATAGGAGGTCAATCAGTCACAGCTCAAGGAACCTTTAAGAACCTGTGGAGGAACTTTAAGGTTTCACGGAACCCTGGTTGGGAAAAGCTGATCAGAAACATTATTGATGCCTTGCAACTGGTTTGCCAAGTGGTGTTGGTCCAAGATCTAAGCAGGCGCCTTCAGATGGGGGGTCAATTGACCACAGCTCAAAGAACCCCTTGCAGCTTTTGGAGGAACCCTGGAACCCCTAGCAATCTCTACAGGAACCATGGTTGGGAATGGCTGATGAGAAAGATTGTGCCATGCCCCTGGTTCTGCCAGGTGGCATTGGCCTTAGACCTATGCGGTTACCTTCAGATGGGAGGTCAATTGGTCACAGCTCAAGGAACCCCTGGTAACCTCTGGAGGAATCCTGGAACCCCTGGCAATCTCTGTAGATTCTCTAGGGTTCCAGGTTAGCCTGGTTGGGATTGGCTGAGCAGAAACATTATTGATGCTATGCCACTGATTCTGCCAAGTGGTGTTGGTCCTAGAACTGTGCGGGCAGCTTCAGATGGGAGGTCAGTTGGTCACAGCTCAAGGAACCCCTAGCAGCCTTTGGAGGAACCCCTAGCAATCTCTAGAGGAATGGCTGATCAGAAAGACTATTGTGCCATGTAACCAGTTCTGCCAGGTGGTGTTGGCTCCAGAACTATGTGGGCACCTCCAGATGGGAAGTCAATTGGTCACAGCTCAAGGAACCCTCAGCAACCTCTGGAGGAACCCTAGGGTTTCAAAAAACTCCGGTTGGGAAAGGCTGATCAGAAACATTACTGGTGTCATGCCACTGGTTTTGCCAAGTGGTGTTGCTCCTAGAACTATGTGGGCACCTTCAGATGGAAAGTCAAAGATGGGAACCCCTAGCAACCTCTGGAGGAACCTTGGAACCCCTAGCAATCTATTGAGGAACCTTGGAAACCCTAGCAATCTATTGAGGAACCTTGGAACCCCTAGCAATCTCTGGAGGAACCTTGGGACCCCTGACAATCTCTGGAGAAACCCTAGGGTTCCATGAAACCCTGGTTGGGAATGGCCTATCTGAAAGATTATTGCACCATGCCCCTGGTTCTGTTAAGTGTTACAGTATGTGGCCACCTTCAGATGGGAGGTTCAATTGGTCAGAGCCAGTGTTCATTATGGCAGCAAATTTCAATTTAGTTTTAGTCTTAGTCTTAGGACTAAAATGGCATTTTAGTTTTAGTCCCATTTTAGTCTTCTGCAATTGTTTTAGTTTGTCATATTTAGTCAACTAATTCTCCAGGGCATTTTAGTCAACTAAAACCTCCAGTACATTTTAGTTGACTAAAATCGAATGGGTGTAGTTAAATTGTAATGCATTATTTATTTCTCTACAATTTCCAAACTCATTATATATTGCTCGAGTGATAAATTTAATATGTTATTATTTTTGGTATTGAGGTATGAACATCACTACAGACCAGTGCTAATTTTGACGTCAAATTTCAATTTAGTTTTAGTTTTAGTCTTTGGATTAAAATGCCATTTTAGTTGTATTTTAGTCATCTCGATTGTTTTAGTTTTAGTCATATTTTAGTCGACTAAAATGTTTTAGTCGGTTTTAGTCGACAAAATTAACACTGGCTCAAGAACCCCTAGCAACCTCTAGAGAAATCTTGGTTGAGAATGGCTGCTATAGCGTGTCTATTAGTGACAGCTCTGGGTGTGCTGGGGCTGCAGACATCACATCCAAGATGGCGGCACCATCAGCAATCTCTGGGCTTTGTCTACACAAGGGAGGCTTTTTCTGCTAAATGCATAACAAGCAGTAATATACACATATTCTTATAGGAACATTGTTGTTGAAATTAATGGCAACAGGAGCTTTTTAAAAATGCGGTGAATACCAACAGCCTACGCTTATGACCGCATTCCTTTAAGAAAATGTGCGTTTAGCGAGAACACTGTTTTTCTGGCGGAATTAGCAGACGAATAATGGAATGCAGCGAGATATGAGTTTTGTTAAATAAAAATTCAAATGGAACGGTAATAAGGAAAAAGGATACAAAAGGTAACGTGCTTGACATCCTAATTGACGCATTCTCGCGGCGCGCTTTTACCACAGGTCATCTGAGGGGAGACAATATCTCCCCATTATAATGCGGCTCCTCTCCACTCTATCAGCATGGGCTTGGTGACAGCGGTATCAGCGAGAGAAGGTTCTAGGAATTAGCTACCTGTTCTACGCGCCTGCTGGCACCTGGCATCAGATGCCGCCAAGCATTCCCATCACGCATCACGCCAGAAAGCAGAACAGAAGTAAACTCGGGGCTTTAATTGGTGTCCTACGACCCATATGGCCTTGCATCTAGGGAAGGAACTTGGCTGTCGAAAAAAAAAAAAAATGCACATTAAAAGTGAACAGTAAGATAATGCGTCCGTTAAATCCTGCCTGCAGGGCTATTTTTTATCCTTTCTGGATTGAAGCACCGAAATGTGAATGGACTTCAGCAGCTACCAAGGGGTTAGAACAGAGATGTTTCCACTCCTAGTGCATAGCTGATAATGTGACATAACGGTAAAAATCAAATGGGTGGAATATCAAGGATCCCTTGCAGCTGATACAGAATTAGGGACACCCATTGGTGTACAGTGGCGGCTGGTGAAATTTTAGGATGGGGGGCCCCAGACCCCGCCCGCCTCTTTTTGACCCCTCCCACTTCTCATAAGCCCCACCCCTTATAGTTTTCACCCCTTGTGTCAGGAGTATACAGCCCAGCATCATCAGATAGGGTATACAGCATCACCAGATAGCAGTATACAGAGTCACCATATACAGTCAGGTCCATAAATATTGGGACATCTACACAATTCTAAACTTTTTGGCTCTATACACCACCACAATGGATTTGAAATGAAATGAACAAGATGTGCTTTAACTGCAGACTTACAGCTTTAATTTGAGGGTATTTACATCCAAATCAGGTGAACGGTGTAGGAATTACAACAGTTTGTATTTGTGCCTCCCACTTTTTAAGGGACCAAAAGTAATGGGACGGATTAACAATCATAAATGAAACTTTCACTTTTTAATACTTGGTTACAAATCCTTTGCAGCCAATTACAGCCTGAAGTCTGGAAGGCATAGACATCACCAGACGCTGGGTTTCATCCCTGGTGATGCTCTGCCAGGCCTCTACTGCAACTGTCTTCAGCTCCTGCTTGTTCTTGGGGCATTTTCCCTTCAGTTTTGTCTTCAGCAAGTGAAATGCATGCTCAATCGGATTCAGGTCAGGTGATTGACTTGGCCATTGCATAACATTCCACTTATTTCCCTTAAAAAACTCTTTGGTTGCTTTCGCAGTATGCTTCGGGTCATTGCCCATCTGCACTGTGAAGCGCCGTCCAATGAGTTCTGAAGCATTTGGCTGAATATGAGCCGATAATATTGCCCCAAACACTTCAGAATTCATCCTGCTGCTTTTGTCAGCAGTCACATCATCAATAAATACAAGAGAAGCAGTTCCATTGACAGCCATACATGCCCACGCCATGACACGACCACCACCATGCTTCACTGATGAGGTGGCATGCTTTGGATCATGAGCAGTTCCTTTCCTTCTCCATACTCTTCTCTTCCCATTACTCTGGTACAAGTTGATCTTGGTCTTATCTGTCCATAGGATGTTGTTCCAGAACTGTGAAGGCTTTTTTAGATGTTGTTTGGCAAACTCTAATCTGGTCTTCCTGTTTTTGAGGCTCACCAATGGTTTACATCTTGTGGTGAACCCTCTGTATTCACTCTGGTGAAGTCTTCTCTTGATTGTTGACTTTGACACACATACACCTACCTCCTGGAGAGTGTTCTTGATCTGGCCAACTGTTGTGAAGGGTGTTTTCTTTCCCAGGGAAAGAATTCTTCGGCCATCCACCACAGTTGTTTTCCCTGGTCTTCCGGGTCTTTTGGTGTTGCTGAGCTCACCGGTGCTTTCTTTCTTTTTAAGGATGTTCCAAACAGTTGATCTGGCCACACCTAATGTTTTTGCTATCTCTCTGATGGGTTTGTTTTGTTTTGTTTTGTTTTTTCAGCCTAATGATGGCTTACTTCACTGATAGTGACAGCTCTTTGGATCTCATATTGAGAGTTGACAGCAACAAGAGAAGACTTCACCAGAGTGAGGGTTCACCACAAGATGTAAACCACAGCAAGGAGCCGAGGAAAAAAAAAAGAAAAGTCAATGTACCGGCGCCACCTGCAGGGGGCGGGCCGACTTTTTTTTTTTTTTTTTACTTGTCAGCGGTGGTGCCCAGATGCCCCTCATGCACCAGCCACTCCTCATGCACCAGCCGCCCCTGTTGGTGTAGTCAAGGAAAGGAAAACTTCAAGCAAGCTCATTAACCCTGGCAAGGTGGCTCCCTCAATGGGCACCAATAGCCACTGAACAGTAGCTCAAAACAAAATGCATTGGATGGTTTTTATATGACCAATCAAACATTAACGTTCTCTTGGGCTCCTCCATCCTTTGTCTAGAGCACCGTTCTTGTGTTTCTATGGTTTGAGCTACCAGCAACAATAGATCCCCCAGCAACAATAGACCCCCCAGAAACAACCCCCCCCCAGTTAAATAGATCCACCCCAACAACAAAATATCCCCCCCCCCGCAAGTTCAAAAATGCTGGCAAGGTGGCTCCCTCAATGGGCACCCAACCAAAGCTCAGACCACAGAAACACAGGAAAGGAGCTCAGCACCAAAAAGGATGGAGGAGTCCAAGATGACTTTAATTGTTGATAGATTGGTCATATAAAAACCAACCAATGTGTTTCGGATTCCAAACCAACCCCCCTTTTCATTATGCCACAGGATAAAACACAAAAGGACTCAGTAGAAGCATAAACCAAACAGATCTATATTAGGGTCAGAATTCTACTCTTCTCGTGGAGTAACATTGTAGTGGTTGATGAATGGACCATCTTCTCAGCAACCACCAGGAAGTAAAGGGCAGTAAAGTGCTCCGGATAACTACCTCCCGGATGACTCCCTGTCATGAGGCCTCTGGTGACCTAGCTAGTGTTTGATGCTGGGTGATGATCACCATTTTGAGGAAATTATGCATTATCCCAAGTAATGTCTATACAGAAGAGTTGGTACCTTGGGTCCTGCTGAGGGAGGCACCCTTTTTTGGCCTTATCTGGGGGTTTGCAAGTCACCTCTTGAACACAGCAGTGATCCTGGCTTCATATGTATTGCAGTCTTTTGAGGCTCATGTAAATTCTCGTTCCCTGAGGAAGACACTAAGTTCGAAACACGTTGGACATGAAGAGAATTGTACCAAATATGTCATGATTACTATTGTGCCCTTATGTATTGCCTTGATTTTTAGTGTATTTTGTATGTGGAATAAATTACATTTTATAGGCCTGTATATGGAATTGCATACTTAAAGGTATATATATAGGGATGTTGGCATTCACAAGTAGGGGGTATTGTTTCTATCAACCACCAGGAAGAAACAAAGATACAATGTGCAGCACAGTTGTTTATCGATGGAGCTTAAGTCTTTTAGGCTCCTAAAATAAAAATCCAAATCTGGGAGCAACAAACCATCAGTAGTTGCTTGCTTACTGTGCACCACCAATGATACATTTGGTCCCGGATCTCCATGCTTCTGGACTGCATTACTTTCAGGTGTCAATATAGACACACACTCATGGTTCCTGTGTCATGATCTGCTCTTGGTATGCTGATTTTGGTATCCTGATCTTCTGTCCTGGTAACAATCAGGCTTGGATGATGGTCCACTTAGATTCCCTTGTATGCCGACACTACTTTGCAACCTGGCCTGACCCTTGGCCTTGGCCTATGTATGGACTACCAAGTTTAACCCCTTCACTAAGACCGGTGGTTTTCCACTTGGCCATTATAAAGGACCTCAAATGGGGCCCCCGGCATGTCCAGAAGCCAACACAAAGGTTTTGTTTTAATAAATATACATTTAAAAAACGCAGTGGTTTCCAAACTACCAGATGTGGCCCTTTTCTTGCCTTTGTCCGGCCCTTGGAACACTATTCCTCCCACTGACACCACCGATGTGACACCATTCCTTCTACTTACACCAACACTGGCGCACTATTCTTCTGCTGACACCAATGATGGGGCACTATTACTTTCACTGACACCAACGATGAGGCACTATTCCTTTCACTGGCATCAATAATGGGGCACTATTCTTTCCACTGACACCAATGATGGGGTACTGTTCCTCCCACTGACACCAATGATGGGGCACTAATCCTTCCATGGACACGAACGATGGGGCACCATTCCTTCCATGGACACCAACTATGGGGCACTATTCCTTCCACTGACACCAATGATGGGGCACTATTCCTTCCACTGATACCAATGATGGGGCGCGATTCTTCCCACTAGTACCAATGATGGGGCACGATTCCTCCCACTGACACCAACAATGGGGCACTATTCCTCCCACTGATACCAAAGATGTCATTTTTTTTGTACTCCCACTGACTACAAAACCTATGGCATTGTTTATGCCCACCAATGTCAGGGCAATTTCTACTCCCACTAGCTACAGTCCAGCCCCCCAAAGTTTGAAGGGCAGTAATTTGTTTTGTAACTTTGGAGACTCCTGTTCTAAGGCAGTTGGTTCCAAACTGTTGCTTGTGGGTCAGATTCAGCCCTGTGCTTGCCTTTGGCTCTTGGGGCACTGTGCCTACCACTGATGTGAGGCACTATTGCTCCCATTGCTATGAGGCACTATTCCACCTACTGACAACACTATGTATTCCATCTATACCAATGATGGGTCACTATTCCTCCCACTGATACCAACAGTATGGCACTGCCCCCCCCCCCCCCCCTCCAATGACACCAATGATGGAACATTATTCTTCCTCCTTCTCCTACTGGCCACAGATGCTATGGAATTTCTTATTTTTTCCCTCCCACTGAATTGACAACCAAGTCAACTCCCCCTTATGCCAGGGCATTTTACAGGCCTACCGGTCACAGTCTGGCCCTTCTGAATTCTAAAGGAACAGCAAACTGGCCCTTGTTTAGAAAGTCTAGAGACGTCTGCTCTAAGGGACCGTGTCCATGAGTTTTTGTTTGAAAAAGCACAGGTTTTCTTCAGATATAAGCCAATGGGAATGCAAAAGCAGTTTAATGGAGCTTAGAAGAGGGCCAGCTGCACCTGTGAAGGACTTCAGCTGGGATTCAAAAATGTGTTAAGCTGATATCAAATGCAAATGGAATGCACTTGGACGCACGCTGCATTCGCCCATCTGCACAAGCCTTAAACCGCACCATGAGCCCTCGACTACAATTGATGGCAGGTAGGATCCAGTTGGTGTCGGTGACACTGGGTAGGTGGTATATGTTAAGTTCAGGACAGGTCTTCTCATGTTGGCAAATGTTCTACAGATTCAAAAAGTTGTTCCTTCTTTTTACACCTGTCCTCCATTATTCAACACAACATGGTCCTTCGGAAGCAGAAGAGAAATGAATCTCCGTTCCCCTTCTTCAGAGTCAGATGTGAATCTGTGTTAACAACCGAGCAAATTTTTCACTTTTTCGGAAAACGTGCTTCAATTTCGGAAACCCTCCCGCGCCATCTTTACCTCTGTGGCGAGAACAGCTGTGCCGCAATGTTCAATTACCGCAAATCTTTTTTTAATTGAGGACAGTACGACGGATTATTTTAAGTCATGAAAAATTAACCTTTTTGATGCTGCTGGAAGGCATGAAAAAATCGGCTTAATAGAAAGGGAAGTCGGATTGGGGAAGCGATCTGCCAAAACTTGGTATTTAATTACACCCAAGGTCGTTATGAGGAAGAAGGAGGCGGGGCTGAGCACGGACGCGGCCAGGAAAATAAAAAAAAAAATACACGGTGCTGATGAGGAATTAATAAGGCAGCTGTGCTAACGAGCCTCGTTAATGATGATGTTGTTAAAGAAAAATACTTTGCATGTTTTTAATTACAGCGATTACGGAGTTGGTAACAAGCGTTTTGTCTTAGTCAGTTGTCCTATTAGTTAAAATTGTTGGTATCCAATTTCTGAGATAGCTATGAGAAGTGGATGTAATCGGCAGTCTGAACATGAGATTATAAACCTGTTCTTTGCAAAAGCCCCAGTTTCCGAGTCCCAACTTCCAAGTCCCCAAAATGGCAGAGGTTGTCAAAGTTGATTGAGTTCCTATTTATGTTTTCCAAATTCTCCATACCTTTTCGTGAATGACTTAGTGGCAGGGTAAGGGGGTGATCAGAAGAAGAGGCCTTTCTTTCTTCCCATTGTTTACAAACCTCAATAGCTTAAGCTGAAATTGACCATCTCAATTATTGGGCACCTCTGCCTGAGGTTTCAGTGAGAAATGGCATATCTGAAAAGGAAGTACTTTCAATGTGCTTTCTTTAGACAATGTTGCCACCATTTCTTTCCTTTCTCTTTTCCTTTTTCTGGTCTTTTCTGCCTTCATTCTACTTATTTCTTTCTATTGTTTATAGACTTCAATAGCTTAAGCTGAAATGGACTATCTCCCTTATTAGGCACCTCTGTCTGAGGTTTCAGTGAGAAACAGCATATCTGAAAATGAAGTACTTTCACTGTGCTCTCTTTAGGCAATATTGCAGCCTTTCCTTTCCCTTTTCTTTTTCCCTTCCTTTCCATTCCCTTTCCCTTTGCCCTTTGCCTTTTCCTTTTCTTTTCTGCCTTAATTCTACTTCTTTCTTTCTATTGTTTACAAACGTCAATAGCTTAAGCTGAAATTGATTATCTCACTAAGTTCCTATTTATGTTTTCCAAATTCTCCATGCCTTTTTCGTGAATGATATTAGTGGCAGGCTAAGGGGGTGATCAGAAGAAGAGGTCTTTCTTTCTTTCAATTGTTTACAAACCTCAATAGCTTAAGCTGCAATTGAATATCTCACTTATTAGGCACCTCTGTCTGCGGTTTTAGTGAGAATCGGCATATCCGAAAAGGAAGTGCTTTCACATCGCTCTCTTTAGGCAATGTTGCCACAATTTCTTTCCCCTTTCCTCTCCCTTTCCCTTTTCATTGACTTTCCTGCCTTCATTATCCTTTTTCTTTCTTTCTATTGTTTACAAACCTCAATAGCTTAATCTGAAATGCAATATCTCACATATTAGACATTTCTGAGGTTTTGGTGATTAATAACATCCCTGAAAATGAAGTACTTGTGCTGTGCTCTGTTTAACGTTGCCATATTACTTTCTTTTGGGTCATTGCTCTCGCTTTTTTTCTTTCCTTCTTTCCTTTTTCGTTTCATTTCTCCTTTTTGTTTCCTCTTTTGTTTTCTACATTTTCTTCCTTTCTTTTCTTTCTTTCCATTGTTTATAAACATCAATAGCTTAAGATAAAATGAAATATCTCACATATTAAGCACCTCTGTCAGAGGGTTCAGTGAGAAACGGCATGCCTGAGAAGGAAGTACTGTTCTTTTGTTGTGTTATCTTCAGATAATGTTACCACCATTTTCTTTCTTCCTTCCTTCCCACTTTTCTTCCCTTCTTCCAACAAACGGTGGTCCCATTTTCCAGGTCCCACCCACCAAGGGGGTACCCATAAAGGTACCTTGTTCCCATGACCATCCTTCAACCACCACTCCAACTCTGCTCCTACTTCCCTGTGGTCCAAGTCCTTCCCCCTCAAATACCCCCGCTATGGGAACCTCAACAGGCCAAACAGCAGATACATCACAGCAAGTTAACCCTTTCAACAGGTGCAACACTACATTATAGGTGCAAGACTACACCTCTCGATGTATGGATCCCATGACCAGCCTTCAACCACCACTCCAACATTGCTCCTACTCCCCTGCTGTCCAAGTCCTTCCCGCTCAAATACTCCTGCTATGGGAACCTCGACAGGCCAAACCCCAAATATACCCCAGAAAGTTAATCCTTTCAACAGGTGTAACACTACATTGCAGGTGCAAGACTACATCTCTCCATGTATGGACCTCCTTGGTCCCATTACAGCCTTCAACCACCACTCCAACATTGCTCCTACTCCCCTGCGGTCCAAGTCCTTCCCGCTCAAATACCCCTGCTATGGGAACCTTGACAGGCCAAACCCCAAATATACCCCAGAAAGTTAACCCTTTCAACAGGTGTAAAACTACATTGCAGATGCAAGACTACATCTCTCCATGTATGGTCCTCCTTGGTCCCATTACAGCCTTCAACCACCACTCCAACTTTGCTCCTACTCCCCTGTGGTCCAAGTTCTTCCCACTCAAATACCCCCGCTATGGGAACCTCAACAGGCCGAACAGCAGATGCACAACAGCAAATTAACCCTTTCAACAGGTGCAACCCTACATTACTGGTGCAAGAATACACCTCTCCATTTATGGATCCCATGACCAGCCTTCAACCACCACTCCAACTTTGCTCCTACTCCCCTGTGGTCCAGCCCCTTCCGGCTTAAATACCCCTGCTATGGGAACCTCAACAGGCCAAACAGCAGATACACCACAGCAAGTTAACCCTTTCAACAGGTGCAACACTGCATTGCGGGTGCAAGACTTAGTTTCTCCTTTTATTGTCGTCCTCAACCCCATAACCAACCTTCAACCACAACTCCAACTTTGCTCCTACTCCCCTGTGGTTCAAGCAGGGGAGGGCTGGCAGCCTTAGGCCTGGGGGGCAAGTCCAGTCAAGTGGCCCACTGAACCACAGAATCAACTCACCATCCATGCCCACCTGGTTTTAGAACGGATATTGATGTTATGAAGCAAGAAAACTATGATACAATGTGGTAACATAATTTAATGTTAATAGCAACAAAGGCGGTTTAACAAAAATAATACAGCAATGCAGCTCATCAGTGCCCACAAATGCAGCCTAATCAGTGCCTATCAGCTTAGCCTCATCAGTGCCCATCAATGCAGCCTCACCAGTGCCCATCAATTCAGCCGCACCAGTGCCTATCAAATGCAACCTGATCAGTGGCCATCAATGCAGGCTTGCCAGTGCCCATCAGCACAGCTGGTCCTGGGTGCCCTCCCCTCCCTTTGCCTGCAGTTAGTTGGTGGCTGCGCCCCTGGCCCCTGCTTCCTTTCTCCACAAGAAAAAGTGTGAGCGGGCAGCGGCCGTCGGCCATTTTGAATGTAAGTTAGGGTGGCCTGGGGGGCAATTGCCACCCTGCCCCCTGGCCCAGCCCTCCCCTGGGTTCAAGTCCTTCCCACTCAAATACCCTTGCTATGGGAACCTCAACAGGCAAAACCACAGATACACCATAGCAAGTATACCCTTACATTACTACAAAGTAACTGAGTGCAATACACAAACAACAGTACTGGCATCTGCCTACAGGAGAGAGACTGGCAATGCTGCTGGGATGACGTGTCCAGGCCCATTCATGGTGGAATAGACGATTTTAGGGCCTATGACAGAGGCTTGGATTAGAGCAGACAGAGCTGTAACAAAACAGCTAGGAGGCTAGAAAATCATTATAACTCAAGCAAAGGTAGAACTTCTCTGTATCATTTTTCCTTAAGAATAAAAGTGGTCTGGAAGACCTAAAGTGCACCCAAGGTCGAGAGCTTTGAGTCCTGCAAAGAAAAGTTCTTCATCCAGACACAGTTCATTTATCTAATACAAAATATCACTTTGTAAAACTTTTTCTCTATTCAGATAAAGTTGACCTGCAACCATTATCGTTTTCTTTAAGGATCATCTCAGATGCATCGCCATAGCACTGGCAAACTCTATTGTCAGCGGCGCCGCACAGTAATACAAACATCCCTCTCTTCCCTTAGACCGCAGTCCTGCTTTAATGGCGGTAATTAGCAATGGTAGTAATTGATTTTTACTAAGCAAATGGAACGCTGAATATATTATCACTGGAGTTCCTGAATTTTCAATAATACTATAAAATCTCGCAAATATTGTGTCTGGTTATCAGTATGTCGCTAATTAATAGAAATGTGTGTATTTATTGGTTCTTTTCATGTGCTTCCAAGAAAGTTCTACAGAGCCATACTATTCTGCTTGTTACAAGGATTGGCAGGCCCAAACTGACAGATTGGCAATGGCGGAACTTGCCGTAGGCTGCGCACATTTTACCCGTGACCCCAAGCACTATAGTGAGTTGGCGGTGATCACAGTTCTCATGGATTTAAGCAACTGGACACATATATGGGGGTGGGGGGATTTCTACACCACGGCTGCTTTTGTGTTCCAATTTTGCCTGTGAGATTGACAGACTGACTCCTAATTAAAGGAGAATTCCTATTTAAACCCATATTCACCATCAAAATTTCAAAAATGACATAAAGGGGTCAGTCTCTCCAAACGATATCTAAAAAAAAAGAAAGTCCTGGAAGTCGCACGTCTGAAAGACAACGTAAGAAGGTGTATGACCACCTCAAACTGGGCTCCAACCAGGCCGCCCCCCAACATGTTTCACTCCAAAAGTTATATTTAACTTATAGGTGAAGAATGGTGGGTGGGGCCAACTCCCAGCTTCTTAGGTGTCTAGGAGGCTCCAGCACCGAGACCCCCCTGCCATCATTTCTGGCTCTTTTCCTGTCCACCTTTTTTGGGTTCAAGTTCTTCCTCTTATACGTTGTATTCGCTGTGATATAAATTATATATATATATATATATATATATATATATATATATATATAAATAACTAAGCACAGGGATGGTGTGAGCTCCTCAGAATGGGTTTAGCAGGTGTACAGACCCCGTAACTCCGCACAGGGATGGTGGAAACCCCTCACAATGGGCACAGCAGCTGTACAGACCTGGGCATTTGGTGCAAAGAAGGTGGGAACTCTTCATAATGGGCACAGCAGGTGTACAGACCCAGGAACTCAGGACAGGGATAGTGGGAACCCCTCATAATGGACACAGCAGGTGTACAGACCCGGGAACTTGGCACAGGAATGGTGGGAACCCCTCATAATGGGCGCTGAAGGTGTACAGACCCAGGAACTCAGCACAAGGATGGTGGGAACCCCTCATAATGGGCACAGCAGGTGTACAGACCTGGGAGCTCAGCACAAGGGTGGTGGGAACCCTTCATAATGGGCACAGCAGGTGTACAGATCCAGAAATTCAGCTTCGGATGTCTCCAGTGAAGGGTCCCCATAATACTCCATCTTCCAACCTTGAGGTAACCATTTGGGGAAGACCCTTTTCTATTCCACCATTACTGTGTCCCCCCTGTGTACAAAGCCAGCTCCATAAAGACATGGTGTCACCAGTTTGGTGTGGAGGAACTCGAGTGTTCTATGAGCTTTGACCCCAACCTACTGTACACCTTTGCGATAACTGGAACCGCCAGATGCAAAAGGTTTTTTTTTTTTTAGGTGCCCAGTTGTGAGGCCGGATGGGTGAGCCAGGTCTTCTCATCCAACATCAGATGACAGATGAGCACAAATTCCCACAGACACCCCCCAGAATCTTGTAGAAAACCTTCCCAGAAGAGTGGAGGATATTATAGGGACAAAGAGGGGTAACTCCATATTATTGGCCATGGGGAAATGGGGGCAGCTTTATATTAATATTGGCCTTGGTTTTGGAATGTGATGTCCAAAAAGCTCATATAGGTTTGATGGTCAGGTGTCCAGAAAGATTTGGTCATATGATGTATTTTTCAACAGGTTGACAATGTCAGTGCGTTGTGATTGTTGAGTTATTCTCTTGTCTCTGTTGCATCTCACCCTCTCTCTTCTTTTCAGATATGAGCAACTTTGAAGAAGGTGACACCACCCAGACAGTGTCTCATGGAGATGCAGCTGTCATCCCTGCCCCCAGCATTGCCAGTTTTCCTCAACCACAAGTTGCCTGGTTCAGAGATGGCAGGAAGATCCCTCCAAGCAACCGCATGTAAGTAATTCTGTATCCGGACAGTCCATAATCCTTGCTGAAGGTCTGGGTTTGCTGTTTTCAGTTGGGGCAATATCTGTTGACCTGTTATGGTTCTTTGTAGCCCCTATGCATCACCAATCCGTAACATAGGAGGTTTATTCCTCATTATGCTGAACACACCTGGTTTCTGTTCGTGGAGGTTCAACCCAACATAGCAAACGTCCGGATGCCAAATCTTAACCCCATTGGAGTCAAAAAGGAGCAAATCCGTCAACTCAGTTTCCTCCATTTTTAAGGCTCATAGTCATGCGATGGGCAAGAAAATGCATGGGGGCTGGGCACTGCCCCAGGCAACATGTACCAATGGAGAAAAAAAAATAAACAATCAGACCCTTTGGATATGGTATGGATTCTGAGCAGGAACCCCATGCAAAAAAACAAAAAAATCCATACCAGACAAAAAACATTGGCGTAAGGTGCCCCCCCCCCCAAATCCATACCAGACCATGCCCATGCCAAATGGCTGATCTCCCTTTTTCAGAAGGCTGCTTGTGGTGTAGGACCTGGAAGTTAATGGAGATCACTGTAGCGACCCCGTCACGGGTCGGGGGTACGTAAAAGAACGGGTAGCGTACTGATACTCGGAATTTTTACCTCCTTTGACTCAACTGCCTAAACGAGGAAAAACTGAGGTTACCCCAATTCTAAACCGTAGGCCTGCAAACGATACAAC
>BLSH010352667.1:574152-590385 GCA_018402905.1 Glandirana rugosa | reverse complement strand
GGGGGGGGGGGGGGGGGGCAGACTGTGGTCATCAGGAGTAAAAAAAGACCCCGACATCAGTAGGAGAAATCAATGCTCCATCATTGGTGTCAGTGGGAGGAATTATGCCCCATCGTTGGTATCAATGGGAGGAATGGTGCCCCATCATTGGTGTCAGTGGGAGGAATAGTGCCCCATCATTGGTGTCAGTTGGAGGAATAGTGCCCCATCATTGTTGTCAGTGGGAGGAATAGTGCCCCATCATTGGTGTCAGTGAGAGGAATAGTGCCCCATCATTGGTATCAGTGGGAGGAATTGTGCCCCATCATTGGTGTCAGTAAGAGGAATAGCGCCCCATCATTGGTATCAGTGGGAGGAATAGTGCCCCATCATTGGTGTCAGTAAGAGGAATAGTGCCCCATCATTGGTGTCAGTAAGAGGAATAGTGCCCCATCATTGGTATCAGTGAAGAGAAACTGGTTGATTTACTAAAGCTGGAGAGTGCAAATTCTGGTGCAGCTGTGCATGGTATCCAATCAGCATCGAACTCCAGCTTGTTCAATTAAGCTCTGACAAAGAAACCTGGAAGCTGATTGGTTTTGTGCAGAACTGCACCAGACTTTGCACTCTCCAGCTTTAGTAAATCAACCCCCCAGTGTCCCATTGTTGGTGTTAGTGGGAGAAATAAAGCCCCATGTTTGGTGTCATTGGGAAGAATAGTTCCCCGTTGTTGATGTCAGTGGGAGGAATTGTGTCCCATGCTTGGTATCATTGGGCCCCATTGTTTGTGACTTTGGGAGAAAATGTGCCCCATGGTTGGTTTCAGTAGGGGGATTACACCCCTTCATTGGTGTCATTGGGGGGGCAATAATGCCCCATTGCTGGTATCAGTGGATGAGATAGTGCCCTAAGGGCATAAAGGCAAGCAAAAAGGCAAATCGGGCTCCTGGGCTGCAGTTTGGAGACCACTGTTCTAGAGGGATCCCACAGGTATGCTATATACAATATCTCACAAAATTGAGTACAACCCTCACATTTTTGTAAATATTTTATTCTATCTTTTCATGTGACAACACTGAAGAAATTATACTTTGTTACAATGTAAAGTAGTGAGTGTACAGCTTGTATAACAGTGTAACTTTGCTGTCCCCTCATAATAACTCAATACACAGCCATTAATGTCTAAACCGCTGGCAACAAAAGTGAGTACACCCCTAAGTGAAAATGTCCAAATTGGGCCCAAAGTGTCAATTATTTGTGTGGCCACCATTATTTTCCAGCACTGCCTTAACCCTCTTGGGCATGGAGTTCGCAAGAGCCTCACAGGTTGCCACTGGAGTCTTCTTCCACTCCTCCATAACGACATCACGGAGATGGTGGATATTAAAGACCTTGCGCTCTTCCATCTTCCATTTGAGGATGCCCCACAGATGCTCAATAAGGTTTAGGTCTGGAGACTGCTTGGCCAGTCCATCACCTTTACCCTCAGCTTCTTTAGCAAGGCAGTGGTCATCTTGGAGTTGTGTTTGGGGTCGTTATCATGTTGGAATACTGCCCTGATGCCCAGTCTCCAAAGGGAGGGGATCATGTTCTGCTTCAGTATGTCACAGTACATGTTGGCATTCATGGTTCCTTCATTGAACTGTAGCTCCCCAGTGCAGGCAGCACTCATGCAGCCCCAGACCATGACACTCCCACCACCATGCTTGACTGTAGGCAAGACACACTTGTCTTTGTACTCCTCACCTGGTTGCCGCCACACACGCTTGACACCATCTGAACCAAATAAGTTTATTTTGGTCTCATCAGACCACAGGACATGGTTCCAGTAATCCATGTCCTTAGTCTGCTTGTCTTCAGCAAACTGCAGGCTTTCTTGTGCATCATCTTTAGAAGAGGCTTCCTTCTGGGACGACAGCCATGCAGACCAATTTGATGCAGTGGGCGGCGTATGGTCTGAGCACTGCCAGGCTGACCCCCACCCCTTCAACCTCTGCAGCAATACTGGCTGCACTCATACATCTTTTTCCCAAAGACAACCTCTGGATATGACGCTGAGCACGGCACTCAACTTCTTTGGTCAACCATGGGGAGGCGCTGTTCTGAGTGGAACCTGTCCTGTTAAACCGCTGTGTTAGAGAAGATCCTGCAAGAAGGGCATTGTTTTTTGACCTTTTGAGCGCTCCCGCCGGACATGGCGCCAAACAGCTCCATTTCTGCTCTGCAAGCCCTGCAGCAGGTGCTGTCTGATCTACAGCGTGTGACCCGTCTTTCTGAGTGACCTGACCCTGTTATCTGTTCCTGTGACCCAGCTTGCCCCGACCTTGTCTGAACTCTGCCTGTACCGACCCTTGGCTTGCCTACGACCATCTGATTGCCTGATCCTTCTGTACTTCTGCCATCAGCCTGTTAACTCTGCTTCCTTGAACTTCCAGTGACCAGTATGAAAGAGTGAGATCCAATTTGGACATTTTCACTTAGGGGTGTACTCACTTTTGTTGCCAGCGGTTTAGACATTAATGGCTGTGTGTTGAGTTATTATGAGAGGACAGCAAATTTACACTGTTATACAAGCTGTACACTCACTAATTTACATTGTAGCAAAGCGTCATTTCTTCAGTGTTGTCACATGAAAAGATAGAATAAAATATTTACACAAATGTGAGGGGTGTACTCACTTTTGTGAGATACTGTACATAGTTGGTCCAAGCTGGAACAAGGCAAGCTATGTGTAAAATGTACCATGCCTGGAATTCGACTTTAAAATCCATAACGGCCATAAATTAGCTGGATCATCTAAAAAATCAGATTTAATAAAGACCCTGTTTGGGATGAAACGCGTCATCTTTCTTTCTCGGAGGATTTATGCGAGTCATCTGCCGACAAAGGAATGCGTGATCCCCGAGCATGTGAAACATCAAAATGCAGAGACCAATTGGTGGGTAACGTTTGGATGGAATACAGAGCCTGCATACGATTTTTGGAACGGAATCTGAGCCTCGCAGTCCCTGAACTAAGCAGCTGCCGTTTACCTGCATTGGGATGATTTGTTGTCGGCACTATTGTGTTTTAAATTCTTCAGATTTTTAGGATGATACAGTTAATTTATGGCCGTTACATGGCCAATATGGATTTGAACAAAGTATACTTGATAAAATACAGACTTTTTTATGGTTTGTGGAGTACGGTGATCACTTGTTTAGTACTGGGTAGTATATTCCCTTTTTAGGTATGTTTTTGGCTGGTGATCCTACCCAATCCTGCTTATAAATGATAGAAATGTGTAGGGAGGTATAGTATGTCACAATCACCTGAGCCTCATTCCAGCGCCAGCTCTTTCCCTCTGTATTGCATGCAGACAATCGGAGGCCACTGGTTCTGCTTCCTGGTGTCTTCTTGGCAGGGGATCCTAGCACCCCAGTGCTCCTCGAATTTCTTCTGTGCCTCTGTGATCCTCAGCATTCTGCCTTCCGAGCATCTTCTGTGATCCCTCTGCATCTCCCTGACCCCCTATGTCTCCTGGGTTCCAGGCTCCTTGAATCATTCTGCAGTGTTTCCCAATCGCCTCCGTGATTCTTTGAGTAACCTGTGACCCTTGTACCCTGTGTTCCTGTATGCCCAGAACCTCAGTGCTTCCACAGATTCTCCTTTGTTCCTGTTATCTCTCATTCCTCTCCATCCAGACTATCCTGTGATCCCGGCATGCCAGTACTTCCAGGGACTCTCATGGGATCCCAGTGCTCCCAGAGAATCTCCAGTGTTCATGTGTTCCCAGCATCCCAATGCTCCCAGAGACTCTTCTGTGATACCCTCTCTCCAATACCCCTAGAGACTCTCCTGTGATACCATCTACCCAATGCTCCTAGAGACTCTCCTGTGATACCCTCTCTCCAATGCCCCTAGAGACTTTCCTGCGATACCCTCTCTCTAATGCCCCTAGAGACTCTCCTGTGATACCCACTCTCCAATGCTCCCAGAGACTCTCCTGTGATACCATCTCTCTAATGCTCCTAGAAACTCTCCTGTGATACCCTCTCTCCAATGCTCCTAGAGACACTCCTTTGATACCATCTCTCCAATGCTCCTAGAGACTCTCCTGTGATGCCAACTCTCCAATGCTCCTAGAGACTCTCCTGTGATACCCTCTCTCCAATGCTCATAGAGACACTCCTTTGATACCATCTCTCCAATGCTCTTAGAGACACTCCTTTGATACCATCTCTCTAATGCTCCTAGAGACTCTCCTGTGATACCATCTCCCCAATGCTCCTAGAGACACTCCTTTGATACCATCTCTCCAATGCTCCTAGAGACTCTCCTGTGATACCATCTCCCCAATGCTCCTAGAGACACTCCTTTGATACCATCTCTCTAATGCTCCTAGAGACTCTCCTGTGATGCCAACTCCCCAATGCTCCTAGAGACTCTCCTGTGACACCATCTCTCCAATGCTCCTAGAGACTCTCCTTTGATACCATCTCTCCAATGCTCTTAGAGACACTCCTTTGATACCATCTCTCTAATGCTCCTAGAGACTCTCCTGTGATACCAACTCTCCAATGCTCCTAGAGACTCTCCTGCGATACCAACTCTCCAATGCTCCTAGAGACTCTCCTGTGATACCATCTCTCCAATACCCCTAGAGACTCTCCTGTGATACCATCTCCCCAATGCTCCTAGAGACACTCCTTTGATACCATCTCTCTAATGCTCCTAGAGACACTCCTTTGATACCATCTCTCTAATGCTCCTAGAGACACTCCTTTGATACCATCTCTCCAATGCTCTTAGAGACACTCCTTTGATACCATCTCTCTAATGCTCCTAAAGACTCTCCTGTGATACCAACTCTCCAATGCTCCTAGAGACTCTCCTGTGATACCATCTCTCTAATGCTCCTAGAGACTCTCCTGTGATGCCACCTCTCTAATGCTCCTAGAGACTCTCCTGTAATACCAACTCTCCAATGCTCCTAGAGACTCTCCTGTGATGCCATCTCTCTAATGCTCCTAGAGACTCTCCTGTGATGCCATCTCTCTAATGCTCCTAGAGACTCTCCTGTGATACCCCCTCTAAAATGCTCATAGAGACTCTCCTTTGATATCATCTCTCCAATGCTCCTAGAGACTCTCCTGTGATACCCCCTCTCCAATGCTCATAGAGACTCTCCTTTGATATCATCTCTCCAATGCTCCTAGAGACTCTCCTGTGGTACCAGCTCTCCAATGCTCCTAGAGACTCTTCTGTGATACCAGCTCTCCAGTGTTCCTAGAGAATCTCCTGTGTTCCTGTGATCCCAGCACCCCAGCGCTCACAGTGATTGTCCTGTGCTCCCAGTGATCCTAGCATACAAGGGCTCCAAGAGATTCTGCTGTGTTCCCGCACTCCTGTGATCTCATCATAGAAACATAGAAACATAGAAAAGTGACGGCAGAAAAAGACTGAGTAGTCCATCGAGTCTGCCCCTTTTTATTTTTTTTTTTATTTTTTTAATTTTTATTATTTTTTTAATTTTTTTAATTCATCACCTCATTGCTTTAGTCCAGCAGTCTCCAAACTGCGTCCCTTTGCTTGTCTTTATCCGGGCCTTGGGACACTTCCTCCTTCTGACATCAACAATGGGGTATTATTTCTCCCACTCCCACCAATGATGGAGCATAAATTCTTTTTCTGACACCAACAATGGGACATTATTCATCCCACTGACACCTACAATGGGGCACTATTCATCCCACTAACACCAATGATGGGGCACTATTCCTCCCACTAACACCAATAATGGGGCACTCTTTCTCCCACTGATACCAACGATGAGGTACTAGTCATCTCGCTGACAGCAATAATGGGGCACTATTCCTCCCACTGACACCAATAATGGGTCACTAATCCTCCAACTGATACCAATGATGGAGCACTATTCCTCCCACTGACACCAATGATGGGGCACTATCCATCCCACTGATACCAGTAATGGGGCACTATTTATCCTACTGACACCAATAATTGTGAACTATTTCTCCTCAACCTAACCACACAGGTGCTATGTAACTTTTTTAGTCCCGCTGATCACCGAACCTGAGGCATTCTCTACTTCCACTGTCCACAGTTCAAGCTCCCTAAAGTTTGAAGGACAGTAAACTGACCCTTTGTTTAGAAAGTTTGGAGACCCCTGATCTAATCTATTGACTTTCCTGTGACCCCAGTGCTCCCAGAGACTCTACTGTGTTCCTGTGATCCTAGCACTCCACTGCTCCTGAGACTTTCCTGTGATCCCAGCACCCCAGTGCTCCCAGAGGCACTTACTTGAGTAAATGTGCTTCTTACTCTTTAGTTGCCTTTTGTGTAAGTCAAAGTCCCTGGTAGCTGTCTGGCAGAAAAGCCCATCACCCTTTGGTGAAAACCAAGTGGTTCCTTAGACCCAGGGGAGGGCTGGCCCAGGGGGTAGGGTGGCAATTGCCCCCCAGGCCACCCTAACTTACATTTCAAATGGCCGATGGCTGCTGCCCACTCACACTTTTTTTTCTTGTGGAGGAAGGAAATAGGGCCCAGGGGCGCAGCCACCAACTAACTGCAGGCAAAGGGGGGGGGTGCCCAGGGCCGGCCCTACAATGGATCCCGCTAGGCCCATTGGGTGGGCATGGATGGTGAGCTGATTTGGTGGTTCAATGGGCCACTTGACTGGACTTGCCCCCCAGGCCTACGGCTGCCAGCCCTCCCCTGCTTAGACCCTACACCTCAGCCCTTCTTAGGGCTCTTAGCATGTTCTTAGAGTTTTGTTCCTCCTACCATCCTTTTGTCTGGTGTCACCCCATGTCATGTCAGCTGTTGTGGTCACTCTGTGTCCATTGTCTTCTGCTACTCCATGACCCAAGCTCTTCCAGTGTCCCCTATGGCGACCGTCTGGTAAACTGATACTTCTCGGTGGCCCCTCTGAGGTCAGTGCCATAGTTGCCTGCTTGAGTGAGTCAGAGGGCCGCAACCTGGAAGCCGTTCTGCAGCAAAGTCCATCACACTTTGTGGGATGCTCTGGTGATAACGTGGATTCTGCACCTCTACTGAACATACAGGTGCTGCTGCTACTCCATGGCCCAAGTTTCCACTTTCCCCCAGATGACCCTCGGTGTCCCCTCTGAGACCCTCTGCCTTCATACAGACCCAGTTATTCCCAAATTCCTGTTCCTTGTGAATACAGACTCCCATCTTTTTTTTTTTTTTTCTTTAGGTTCATAATTTTGTTGTCTTACACTTTACAAATCCTATGGGTTCCCTTTAAACCCATCATTTCCAGTGCATTGTCCCTGCCTGTTTAAATGAAACAATCCATCGTAGAGAACAATTAACGCAAAGCCGGTTCTAAGCGGCTGTGAGCTCGGTGCGCGGTATCAGCGGCTCTCAAACA
Organism: Glandirana rugosa; assembly: GCA_018402905.1. Classification (NCBI taxonomy): domain Eukaryota; kingdom Metazoa; phylum Chordata; class Amphibia; order Anura; family Ranidae; genus Glandirana; species Glandirana rugosa. The sequence continues at coordinate 583,007 of BLSH010352667.1, read as the reverse complement.
CCTGTCTGCCGCTGCATCGTGCTGAAATTTAGCAGTACTAATGAACAGCGGCACAGTCTCCTTATCTACCTAATTGCAGAGAATTATTATCCAGATCATCTGGCAGCTGATCCCCTGTGAGTGCGGCTGAGCCGGGAGATAGGCGCGGGGCGGGGTGCCAGGAGGAGGACACGCTGGAAGGGGGTGGCAGGTCACCGAGCGAGGAGAGCGGAATGTCACGGCTTCCAATAAAATCCCTTTTTTTTTTTTTCAGGGAAATTCTGCTTCTGAAGCTTGCGATGAGAATTAAACTTCTTTTATTGGTGTGCCAGCTGAGCTCGGGACCAATGCTGAAAACTAGGCTCCTTCTATGGAAGATCCCAGTTTGGGGTGCACAGGATAATCCCCAGTCCTTTGTAAAAAACTGTAGACCCCATTAAAGAAGATTTCTTGTTTATTAGAGGACATTTATTACAATCGTGTATATTGTAGACTTGAGAAATGTTGTGGTTTAAGGCCCAACTGCAGACATTTTTTATTTTTGGATAGAGTGAAGAGCTTCTGTCAGGTTTTAATTGCTTGTATAGATAAACCAAGAATGGACTTGTAAAAACAGTGCTCCCCAAGAATCTCAGGTGTTCCCGTGATCCCAGCAATCCAGTGCTCACCGAGAATCTCCTGTGTTCCTGTGATCCCAGTAACCCAGTGCTCACCGAGAATCTCCTGTGTTCCTGTGATCCCAGCAACCCAGTGCTCACCGAGAATCTCCTGTGTTCCTGTGATCCCAGCAACCCAGTGCTCACTGAGAATCTCCTGTGTTCCTGTGATCCCAGTAACCCAGTGCTCACCGAGAATCTCCTGTGTTCCTGTGATCCCAGCAACCCAGTGCTCACCGAGAATCTCCTGTGTTCCTGTGATCCCAGCAACCCAGTGCTCACTGAGAATCTCCTGTGTTCCTGTGATCCCAGTAACCCAGTGCTCACCGAGAATCTCCTGTGTTCCTGTGATCCCAGCAACCCAGTGCTCACCGAGAATCTCCTGTGTTCCTGTGATCCCAGCAACCCAGTGCTCACCGAGAATCTCCTGTGTTCCTGTGATCCCAGTAACCTGGTGCTCCCTGAGAATCTCCTGTGTTCCTGTGATTCCAGTAATCCAGTGCTCCCCAAGAATCTCCTGTGTTCCTGTGATCCCAGCAACCCAGTGCCCACTGAGAATATCCTGTGTTCCTGTGATCCCAGCAACCCAGTGCTCACCGAGAATCTCCTGTGTTCCTGTGATCCCAGTAACCTGGTGCTCCCTGAGAATCTCCTGTGTTCCTGTGATCCCAGTAATCCAGTGCTCCCCAAGAATCTCCTGTGTTCCTGTGATCCCAGCAATCCAGTGCTCCCCAAGAATCTCCTGTGTTCCTGTGATCTCAGCAACCCAGTGCTCCCATAGAATATCTTGTGTTCCTGTGATCCCAGACAATCTTCTGTGTCCTGTGAGCCCTCCAACCCAGGGCTTCCAAAAGATCTCCTATCTTCCTGTGATCCCAGCGACCCAGTGCTCTCCGAGAATCTCCTGTGTTCCTGTGCTCCCCAAGAATTTCCTATGTTCCTGTGATCCCAGCAACCCAGTGCTCCCCAAGAATCTCCTGTGTTCCTGTGATCCCAGCAACCCAGTGCTCACCGATAATCTCTAGTGTTCTTGTGATCCCAGCAATCCAGTGCTCCCGTAGAATCTCTTGTGTTCCTGTGAGACCTCCAACCCAGAGCTCACCAAGAATCCCCTGTGTTCCTGTGATCTCAGAAACCCAGTGCTCCCAGAGAATCCCCTGTGTTCCTGTGAGTCCTCCAACCCACGGCTTCCAAAGAATCTCTTGTGTTGGTGTGATCCCAGCAACACAGTGCTCCCCGACAATCTCCTGTGATCCCAGCAACCCAGTGCTCCCCAAGAATATCCTGTGAGTTCACTAACCCAGTGCTCCCAGAGAATCTCCTGTGTTCATGTGCTACCAGAAACCCAGTGCTCCCCGAGAATCTCTTTTGATTTCACTAACCCAGTGCTCTTCGAGAATCTCCTGTGTTCCTGGGATCCCAGCAACCCAGTGCTCACGAGAATCTCTAGTGTTCCTGTGATCCCAGCAATCCAGTGCTTCCGTAGAATCTCCTGTGTTCCTGTGAGCCCTCCAACCCAGTGCTCCCAGAGAATCCCCTGTGTTCCTGTGAGCCCTCCAACCCACGGCATCCAAAGAATCTCTTGTGTTATTGTGATCCCAACAACACAGTGCTCACCGAGAATCTCTAGTGTTCCTGTGATCCCAGCAACCCAGTGCTCCCTGAGAATCTCCCGTGTTTCTGTGATACCAGCAACCCCCCAGTGCTCCCGACAGTCTCCTGTGATCCCAGCAACCCAGTGCTCCCCAAGAATATTCTGTGAGTTCACTAACCCAGTGCTCCCAGAGAATCTCCTGTGTCCCTGTGCTACCAGAAACCCAGTGCTCCCCGAGAATCTCCTGTGTTCCTGTGATTCCAGCAACCCAGTGCTCCCCAATAATCTCCTGTGATTTCACTAACCCAGTGCTTCCAGAGAATCTCATGTGCTCCTGTGATCCCTAGCAACCCAGTGCTCCCCGAGAATCTCATGTGCTCCTGTGATCCCTAGCAACCCAGTGCTCCCCAACAATCTCCTGTGTTCCTGTGATTTCACTAACCCAGTGCTCCCCAATAATCTCCTGTGATTTCACTAACCCAGTGCACCCAGAGAATCTCCTGTGTTCTTGTGATCCCAGCAACCAAGTACTTCCAAGAATCTCCTGTGTTTATGTGATCCCAGCAACCCAGTGCTCCCAGAGAATCTCCTGTGTTCCCAGCAACCTAGTGCTCCACGAGAATCTCCTGTATTTCTGTGATACCAGCAACCCAGTGCTCCCCGAGAATCTCCTGTGTTCCTGTGATTCCCTCAACTCAGTGCTCCCCGGGAATCTCCTGTGTTACCAGCAACCCAGTGCTCCCATATAATTTCCTGTGTTCCTGTGATACCAGCAACCCAATGTGCTCCCATAGAATCTCCTTTTATGCCATCAATACAGTGCTCCCCGAGAATCTCCTGTGTTCCTGTGATCTTAGCAATCCAGTGCTCCCTGAGAATCTCTCCTGGGTACCCTTATTTCTTTTTCTGTTGCTCACTAGGGTGACCGCCTTGGACCGCTGCCTGGGAGCTGTTCTGCAGCAAAGACCATCACTCCTTGCAGAGAGCTCTGGTGAAAACCAAGTGGCTCCTAGGACCCTACACCTCTACCTTCTTAGGGCTCTCACCTCCGCTAAAAATGCATCGTCTTGCTCCCCCTGAGTCCTTGTAGTATTCTGTTCCTCCTGTATCCGGGAATCATTCCGTGCCAATGTGTAAGCACTGCCCCCTGCCACATTGTGATCCAAGCTTCCAATTCTCTTTGCTGACTCAGAAAACTGGTACTGGGTTTGGAACGCTCTCTTGGTCCATCTATACGAGTGATGATAATCTGGCGGAAGTTCTGCACTCTTTCCAAAGCTAAAAAGTTGGCTTATAGTGGGCTTTAAACGATCGTCTCAAGAGCCCAAAGTCCTTTATTACAACTACAGCAGGGTAAAAAGGCAGCCAATGCATCTCAGGAGCCAAAAAATCCCCCTTCATCAGTGTAGCAAAAAGTATCTATTGGACTCAAAATACATCTTCAGGAATAGATCTCCAGCAGGAATAATATTTCACCGATAATTGTGGCTGTATAATAATTTCAATCTGTAGAATATTTCTCCTACTCGAGATCGTTTCCTGTATTACAAGTCCAATAGATCCTTTTTGCACGTTTGCTGTAAGTCCTGATGAAGGAGGCTCCTGAGATGCTTTGGTGACCCCCTTTTGCCCTCCTGTTGTTGTGATTGTAATAAAAGGACTTTGGGAGGCAATTATTTCTCACTCTTTATGACTCATCTATACATGGATTTCGCAGTTGGGGTGTCCCCTGTCCCTTTAGGTCTGGTTCACACTGGCTACTTTATATTCAGTGGTGCCCATTCACATCAATGCGGTGCGATTTTGGAAAAGGTTCCTTTGCTACTTTGGAGCAATTTACAGTGCGATTTTGCCCCATAGAATATGCAAACCTTATCCAAAATGCAACCAAATTCAAAGTCACACTACACAATTGCACTGATAGGAGTTCTAAACTTTCTCCAATTAGTCTAAAACTGAAAAAACTTTCAACCCCAACTCCAGGCTCCCCCAATCCCCACCTGAAGACCCCTCCCCCCCCTTTTTTTTTTAAGTATACCTTTTCCTGATGTCTTCAGGCCGACCATGCGATCCCCATTGGATCTTCAGCAGTAAGTGGTCATCTATGATGCAGAGAACAGCCTGAAGTGATGTCAGCAATGCTCCCTGTATATTATTTATTTATTTATTTGTTTTAGGTACTTCTATAGCGCTGTCAATTTACGCAGCGCTTTACATATACATTGTACATTCACATCAGTCCCTGCCCTCAATGAGCTTACAATCTAAGGTCCCTAACTCACATTCATACACATACTGTGGCCAATTTAGACAGGCGCCAATTAACCTACCAGCATGTCTTTGGAGTGTGGGAGGAAACCGGAGTACCCAGAGGAAACCCACGTAGGCACAGGGAGAACATGCAAACTCCAGGCAGGTAGTGTCATGGCTGGGATTTGAACCAGCGACCCTTTTGTTGTACATTGTGACTATAGGGTACCGTGGTGGGGTGGGTCCATGACGGCCTGCACTCACAGTATGTCCTCAGTCTGCCATGTTGAATGATGCTGGGTGTCATCATACAACCAGGAATATTGAGAACATCTGGTAGTGAAAATGATTATTGCAGGGGACAGCCCCAGTGAGGTGGGGAGTATTGCATTTTTTTTGTTCATTCAGAGAATGCAAAGTGTTCTCCAAATGGTGGCTATGCCAAGTGGACAACCTCCTTTGTTCAGAAGCAGCAGGGCAGCTGGTTGGCATGGTTTAAGAATGGTGTAGTAGTGGTGTAGTAATGGTGTCTACTTCAGTGATTTCCAGCTTCCAGGGGCATCGGGCAGGTATGGTATGTACATAGTTAAATTGGTCCAAGCTGGACCAATGTACCTACACTATATTGTCAAAAGTATTGGGGCGCCTGCCTTTACACGCACATGAACGTTAATGGCATCCCAGTCTGCCCTAAACTCGCTCATCCATTTCTTTATGGACCTTGTTTTGTGCACTGGTCCAAATTATTTGGAGGAGGGGGGATTATGGCGCGGGGTTGTTTTTCAGGGGTTGGGCTTGGCCCCTTAGTTCCAGTGAAGGGAACTCTTAAGGCGTCAGCATACCAAGACATTTTGGACAATTTCATGTTCCCAACTTTGTGGGAAGAGTTTGGGGATGGCCCCTTCTTGTTCCAACATTACTGCTCACCACTGCACAAAGCAAGGTCCATAAAGACATGGATGAGCAAGTTTAGGGTGGAGGAACTTGACTTGACCTCAACCCAGTAGAACACCTTTGGGATGAATAAGAGTGGAAACTGCGAGCCAGGCCTTCTCATCCAACATCAGCGCCTGACCTCACAAATGCGCTTCTGGAAGAATGGCCAAACATTCCCATAGACACTCCTAAACCTTGTGGACAGCCTTCCCAGAAGAGTTGAAGCAGTTATAGCTGTAAAGGGTGGGCCAACTCAATATTGAACCCTACAGACTAAGACTGGGATGCCATTAAAGTTCATGTGCGTGTAAAGGCAGGCTTCCCAATAATTTTGACAATATAGTGTATGTAAAAATATACCATATAATAAAGCAACAAGCCAAAACCTACAATAACCCATTTTCCTGTCCTAACGTGGCCAAAGGTAAAATCTGGTTTCTGAGACTTGCTGCACTTTGTAGGTCAGTATTGCGCTTCGCACTGCTCTCTATGGTGAGTTGTCCATGATGATGCCCATCGTTGTCCATTGCTCATTCGGATTTTGCTTTCTTCCCATGCAGCTCCATCACCAAGGACAACACTCTGGTGATCCTGTCCAGCGTGGCCCCTGATGCCGGGCGCTACTACGTGCAAGCCGTCAACGACAAGAATGGTGACAACAAGACCAGCCAACCCATTACAGTCATAGTGGAAAGTGAGTAACAACCCGGCTTCCTGACATGCAGCTTGTGGACTGTAATCATTTCCAACCGTTTCTACATTCCAGCAGGATTGGATTTATTTTCTTAAGATTATAAAGCGCCGGGGGCAATGTTGGCGTTCTATAAATCAAGAGAAGTCAAGAATAATAATGGATCAGCGGCGATGGCGGCCTTGGGCCGGGCGTAAAACCGCTCGGTTTAATTTGTGATCTTCGCCAGGGCAGCAAAAAGTTTCCTAAAGAAGTGTGCAGAGCGCCCGGCGGGCGCTCAGACGTTATTCCCGTCACATACGGTTGTCACTCAGGTGAGCGCTTAGACGGAATGGTCGGTGCCCGCTATCTCAGCGAGCATTAGAGGAGAGTCAGGGTTGGTGGAAAGCAGATCGATAGTGAAGGGAGGATTAAATGCCAAATAAAAGGAAATAAAAGTCCCTTAATCCTGAACTTCGCAGACAGCCAGAAAAGCTGCTGATCCAGCAAAGGGAATACGGATGTGGCGGGTTTATCGCGGTTGGGGAGAAACTGGTGCAAAAAAAAAAAGAACATTAATAGTCCTTAGCGGGATGCCACCTGTAATCTCCGAGGCGGATAACTGCTGGAGAATAAGGGAAAAAGTCTGACGGCAAGCAGCTGTTATCCCAACTTTGTGAGATAGAAGGTGGATGCATTGTAGCAGAATATACACATTGGCTACACATTGACATAGAAGGTGGATACATTGTAGCAGAATATACACATAGGCTACAGATTGGGATAGAAGGTGGGTACATTGTAGCAGAATATACACATTGGCTACAGATTGGGATAGAACGCGAATAGATTGTAGCAGAATATACACATTGGCTACAGATTGGGATGGAAAGTGGATACATTGTAGCAAATTTTACACATTCGGATAGAAAGTGGCTATATTGTAGGGGAATATGCACATTAGCTACACATTGAGGTAGAAAGCGAATAGATTGTACCAGAATATACACATTGGCTACACATTGACATAGAAGGTGGATATATTGTAGCAGAATATCCACATTGGCTACACATTGACATAGAAGGTGGATAGATTGTAGCAGAATATCCACATTGGCTACACATTGACATAGAAGGTGGATAGATTGTAGCAGAATATCCACATTGGCTACACATTGACATAGAAGGTGGATAGAATGTAGCAGAATATACACATTGGCTACACATTGACATAGAAGGTGGATAGAATGTAGCAGAATATACACATTGGCTACACATTGACATAGAAGGTGGATAGATTGTAGCAGAATATCCACATTGGCTACACATTGACATAGAAGGTGGATAGATTGAAGCAGAATATCCACATTGGCTACACATTGACATAGAAGGTGGATAGATTGAAGCAGAATATACACATTGGCTACACATTGACATAGAAGGTGGATAGATTGTAGCAGAATATGCACATTGGCTACAGATTGAGACAGAAGGTGGTTACACTGTAGCAGAATATACACATTAGCTACACATTGGGATAGAAAGTGGCTATATTGTAGTGGAATATACACATTGGCTACGATTGAGGTAGAAAGTGAATAGATTGTAGCAGAGTATACACATTGGCTACACATTGACATAGAAGGTGGATAGATTGTAGCAGAATATCCACATTGGCTACACATTGACATAGAAGGTGGATAGATTGTAGCAGAATATCCACATTGGCTACACATTGACATAGAAAGTGAATAGATTGTAGCAGAATATGCACATTGGCTACACATTGAGATAGAAGGTGGATACATTGTAGCAGAATATGCACATTAGATACACATTGGCCTATTTATATATCTATTGTTCTTAGACACATCTTCACATGTAGAGACGCACCTACAAGAATACCTTCAGTGATGAGAAGTATCCAGGCAAAATCTATAAAATCCGTCCTTCGCTCGTTTAACCACTTAATTGTTTTGCATATATTTAAAATCAGCATTTTTACTAGAAAATTACTCAGAACCGCCAAACATTCTATATTATCTGAAGCAGAGGCCCTGGAGAATAAAATGGTGGCAGTTGGAATTTTTGTTTATGTCACACGATATTTACACAGCCATTTATCCCAATGCAAGTTATCAGGAAATAAAAAGAACACCAAAATGAATTTTAGTGCACACTAACACATTATATAATTCTTTTTTTTTTTTTCTTTTTTTTTTTTTAAATAAAGAAAAATCACCAAGAGATACCAAACATGTCACGGTTTAAAATCGCACGTGTCTGTGAAATGGCGACAAGGTAGATTTCCTCTAAACAAGTGTTTTTTTTTCTGTAGATAACATTTTTTTTCTTTTTATTTATTTATTTATTTTTAATCCGGTAATTATAAAATAATTCTCAGGGAGCAGCTGCTGTGCTGAGCGCAGACCTGAATCACTCAGAAGGTGAATTGGCTCTCTGCGTGGTCAACCCCAAACATAGAAGAAATGCGTCTCTCGGTTAAGTGGAAGACTCACTAAGTCCAGACGCGAGTCGTGTCGTCGACGAGGGACTCTTAATAAAATATTAATGGCCTAATTTTTATTTATTTATTTATTTTTCTTTTTTTTACAATAGATGTCTTTTTTTTTGTGAACAAATCTCCTTTAGATGGAACAGCGGTAAAGTGTCTGTGCACGCTAAAATTTGGCACTGTACAAACCATAGAGAACCACTAAAAAGAAATAAATTTTTTTTTTTTTCTTTTTTTTTTTTTCTTAATATATTA
>BLSH010352667.1:563935-574142 GCA_018402905.1 Glandirana rugosa | reverse complement strand
ATTCCAGCAGGATTGGATTTATTTTCTTAAGATTATAAAGCGCCGGGGGCAATGTTGGCGTTCTATAAATCAAGAGAAGTCAAGAATAATAATGGATCAGCGGCGATGGCGGCCTTGGGCCGGGCGTAAAACCGCTCGGTTTAATTTGTGATCTTCGCCAGGGCAGCAAAAAGTTTCCTAAAGAAGTGTGCAGAGCGCCCGGCGGGCGCTCAGACGTTATTCCCGTCACATACGGTTGTCACTCAGGTGAGCGCTTAGACGGAATGGTCGGTGCCCGCTATCTCAGCGAGCATTAGAGGAGAGTCAGGGTTGGTGGAAAGCAGATCGATAGTGAAGGGAGGATTAAATGCCAAATAAAAGGAAATAAAAGTCCCTTAATCCTGAACTTCGCAGACAGCCAGAAAAGCTGCTGATCCAGCAAAGGGAATACGGATGTGACGGGTTTATCGCGGTCGGGGAGAAACTGGTGCAAAAAAAAAAAAAGAACATTAATAGTCCTTAGCGGGATGCCACCTGTAATCTCCGAGGCGGATAACTGCTGGAGAATAACGTAAAAAGTCTGACGGCAAGCAGCTATGTGTTATCCCAACTTTGTGAGATAGAAGGTGGATACATTGTAGCAGAATATACACATTGGCTACACATTGGGATAGAAGGTGGGTACATTGTAGCAGAATATACACATTGGCTACAGATTGGGATAGAAGGTGGGTACATTGTAACAGAATATACACATTGGCTACAGATTGGGATAGAAGGTGGGTACATTGTAGCAGAATATACACATAGGCTACAGATTGGTATAGAAGGTGGGTACATTGTAGCAGAATATACACATTGGCTACAGATTGGGATAGAAAGTGGATACATTGTAGCAAATTTTACACATTGGGATAGAAAGTGGCTATATTGTAGGGGAATATGCACATTAGCTACAGATTGAGGTAGAAAGCGAATAGATTGTAGCAGAATATCCACATTGGCTACACATTGACATAGAAGGTGGATAGATTGAAGCAGAATATCCACATTGGCTACACATTGACATAGAAGGTGGATAGATTGAAGCAGAATATCCACATTGGCTACACATTGACATAGAAGGTTAATAGATTGTAGCAGAATATGCACATTGGCTACAGATTGAGACAGAAGGTGGTTACACTGTAGCAGAATATACACATTGGCTACACTTTGGGATAGAAAGTGGCTATATTGTAGTGGAATATACACATTGGCTACACTTTGGGATAGAAAGTGGCTATATTGTAGTGGAATATACACATTGGCTACACATTGACATAGAAGGTGGATACATTGTAGCAGAATATACACATTGGCTACATATTGAGATAGAAGGTGGATACATTGTAGCAGAATATACACATTTGCTACACATTGACATAGAAGGTGGATACATTGTAGCAGAATATGCACATTAGATACACATTGGCCTATTTATATATCTATTGTTCTTAGACGCATCTTCACATGTAGAGACGCACCTACAAGAATACCTTCAGTGATGAGAAGTATCCAGGCAAAATCTATAAAATCCGTCCTTCGCTCGTTTAACCACTTAATTGTTTTGCATACATTTAAAATCAGCATTTTTACTAGAAAATTACTCAGAACCGCCAAACATTCTATATTATCTGAAGCAGAGGCCCTGGAGAATAAAATGGTGGCTTGGAATTTTTGTTTATGTCGCACGATATTTGGACAGCCATTTATCCCAATGCAAGTTATCAGGAAATAAAAAGAACACCAAAATGAATTTTAGTGCACACTAACACATTATATAATTCTTTTTTTTTTTTTTCTTTTTTTTTTTTTAAATAAAGAAAAATCACCAAGAGATACCAAACATGTCACGGTTTAAAATTGCACGTGTCTGTGAAATGGCGACAAGGTAGATTTCCTCTAAACAAGTGTTTTTTTTTTTTCTGTAGACAACATTTTTTTTTCTTTTTATTTATTTATTTATTTATTTTTAATCCGGTAATTATAAAATAATTCTCAGGGAGCAGCTGCTGTGCTGAGCGCAGACCTGAATCACTCAGAAGGTGAATTGGCTCTCTGCGTAAAGAAGATACAAACCCCAACTGGATGACATTTAGTTTTCTGTTTATTATAGAGACATTTTATGGGGCTTTTTTAAAATAAAATACTGTTTTCACCTTTTTTTCAAATTCTTTTTGTATCTCTGATTTGCTGATTTCCTCAGCTACTTGACTGCTGATAAGGGGAGGCATAAAGCTTTATCAAAGCCGTATTAATGATTCCTCCTGTATTGAATTGTATGGTAAGTGTACTGTCTGCCCTAATATTGTAAAGCGCCGAGCAAACTGTTGGCGCCATATAAATCCTGTATAATAATAATATTAACCACTTCCCGCCCAGGCCAAGTCTGGCTTTTCTATACCACATCTGTATTTTTTTTTTTGTTAGAAAATGACTCAGAACCCTGAAACATTATATATATATATATATATATATATATATATATATATATATATATATATATTTATTTATTTATTTTTAAGCAGAGACCCTAGGGAGTAAAATGGTGGTCATTTTAATTTGTTATGTGACACACTATTTGCACAGGAATTTTTCAAAGGCAATATTTATGGAAAAAATACACTTTCATGAATTTGAATGCATAAAAAAAAAACACAATATATAACCAAATTTTTATGGTAAAATATAAAAGATGACATTACGCCAAGTAAATAGATACCAAACATGTCAGGCTTTAAAATTGCGCACACTTGTGGAATGGCACCAAACTACGGTATTTAAAATCTCCGTAGGCAATGCTTTTAAAAAAATTACAGGTTACCAGTTTAGAGTTAGGAAGTCTGGCACTAGAATTATTGCTCTCGCTCTGACGTTTGCGGTGATACCTCACATGTGTGGTGCGAACGTCGTTTTCATATGTTACATCTGACCTATGTGTGCGTTCACATCTGCATGGGGGCACTTTAAATTTTTGGTTTATTATTTTTATTTAATTACTTTTTTTATTTTTTTATTTTTTTTACATTGTCCCTTAATTTTTTTTTTTTATCACTTTTATTGCTGTCACAAGAAATATAAACATCTCTTGGGTCTTCAGTAAGGGATGACAGGTCCTCTTTATGAAGAGATCTGTGGTCAATAAGACCCCAGATTTCTCCTCTACAATGGAAAGTATTAGATAAAAAAAAAAAATTTGCGTCAGCCATGAACTGGAAGTGACGCCATGGCGTTGCACCGGTCCTCCTAGGCCATAGAGGTGATTGGACGTCTTTTCTCTGTTCATTTCTGTGGCCAGCTGCCGCCAGTGCCAGATTGGTTCTTGGGCTTACTGGTCCTCCACCGGAAAGTAGTGGGGGGTGGTCGTCGTCCTGCTGCCTTCTGCGGCTCGCTTTGGCTGTCCTTTCCCACCAGGAGACCCGAGCAATGAGCCGGCACACCCGCCAGCTGCCGGACACTTGAACAAAGCCAGGGTCACCTTTGATTGGGTCTCTATACCGGTAACTCGAAAGCAATGACCTGACATCACTTCTGGTTTACCCAGATGCCATTGGCGCCATTTTCAAAAAAAAATAAAAGCATTGAACGTTCATGCTTTGTATATTGTACATTATATTTTGCATAAAACACAATAAAAACTTATTTAAAAATAAATAAATTAAAAAAAAGAAATGCATTTAAAAATTCTGATCTTGGCGTTTTGAACGCTTTTAAGTGCAGAGGAAGGATTTGGGGTCTTTTTGACCCCAGATCCCTCCATAAAGAGGACCTGTCACTGCCTATTACTGTCACATGGGATGGTTACATAATGATCAATTTGAATCGGTTAATTCTTCGGGGTTCACATACTTTTTCTTGCCCTTGTATATGGACCTGGCCACGTTCGGTGAAGGATATCACCGGGGTTGGAGCAATCACTGATACATTGTATCTGAGTTTATTGCAGGACATTGTTCTAGAAGGGGAAATCTGAGGAGTGGTGATTTGGGGGGATTTTTGTTGTGTGTGTGTGGGGGGGGGGGGGGGCTGTGCTAGGATGCAGGATTTGGGGAGGGGAATCAGTCGTGGGAGGGAGGATTTGAAGTCAGGGCCATTTTTAATATTGATTGGACCCTGGGCAAACATTTTCTTGGGCCCCCCCAAATCCACTTATCAACTATTTGCAGGCGGTGCCGGGCTCAAGGGGCAGCTGCTTTGGGCCCCACAACAATGACTGAGCCCAGGGCAGCTGCCCCTTTTGCCCTGTGTTAAAGATGGCTCTGTTTGGAGTGGAGAGGATTTGAGCTCAGAGGGGGACTTATTTTTGGGGGAGGGGGAATTTTAGATGGGGCATATGGGGAGAGAGAGGATTTAAGCTGGGTGGATGGGGGGGGGGGGTAATATTTGCACTGGAAGGGGGATATTTCAGCAGGGGAGCAGATTTGTGGGGGATTAGAGAATATGTTTGCTGATACATAATGATCATACATCTTGGGGGGGTGCAAATTGAAGTGGTCAATTTTTCGGGGTTCACATACTTTTTCTTGCCCTTTGTATATGGGCCTGGCCACGTTCGGTGAAGGATATCGCCGGGGTTGGAGCAATCACTGATACTTTGTATCTGAGTTTATTGCAGGACATTGTTCTAGAAGGGGAAATCTGGGGAGATATGCTAGGAGTGGTGATTTTGGGGGGGGGGGGGGGTTGTGCTAGGATGCAGGATTTGGGGAGGGGAATTAGTTGTGGGAGGGAGGATTTGAAGTCAGGGCCATTTTTAATATTGATTGGACCCTGGGCAAACATTTTCTTGGGCCCTCCCAAATCCACTTATCAACTATTTGCAGGCAGTGCGGGCTCAGGGGGCAGCTGCTTTGGGCCCCACAACAATGACTGGTAAATTTTTCGGGGTTCACATACTTTTTCTTGCCCCTTGTATATGGACTTGGCCACGTTCGGTGAAGGATATCACCGGGGTTGGAGCAATCACTGATACATTGTATCCGAGTTTTTATTGCAAGACACAGAAATGAAGACATTTCATCAGTTTATTTATTTTTTTGCTTTCCTCGCCGCTCCACTTTCTAGATTAGCGCGGTGCGATGAGCGAAGCGCGGGCACTCCAGGCGTTTATGTGGCCCTTCCATGCCATTGTCAGCCTCCATCACGTTTATTACATAACACGGCTCTCCATAGGATTCGTTATTTCAGTCTTCTCTGGATATAAAAAGCTTTGCTGTAAGGGGAAAGCACTTACATGCAATTTATCAGGTCACCGTAGACGTTGGGTTGTAGACAGCTGTCCGAATATTTACAGTTATTACCTTTCTGGGACACGGAACGCTTCCACTTCCATGGCCTTTATACCGCAATATAAGAGCGCTCAAATCTAAAGCCAATTCCTATGATCTTATATAAGCTTTAACATGTGAATGTCATTGGAGAAGTTGTCTTTTATTGAAATAACGAATCCTGCCGTGATGGACCTTTCTCGGGGACTTCCTGTTATGGGTGACAACGCTCTTCTGGTCTCCCATTTGTGCTCCTGTGTTGTCACCTAGTCACATGGGGCGTTCAATGGAGACTTCAAGCGACAGGCATGGTCCTCTGTTGTCCCCATCCGGAAACCCAGCCTGAGAAATGCCATGGCAGCCATCGCCGGAGTGAAAAGGGGCTACAGGAAACCAGAGGAGATCGTCAGCATGGAGATACAGAAGAGGATGAATAAAGGATTACAGAACATGGAAATTGTTTGCTGTGGCAAATAATGTCATCCAGTTAGGGTGCAGTATTACTTTAAAGTGGGACTCTAGATGAAAAGTTTGGGGTGGATTGAGGCGGGGTTTGACCCTCTGCTGGGATTCGACCACCATTGGGGAGGTTAGAACCATGCAATAGCATTGATATGCTGCTTCCCACAGTTGCCCCATGTATTCCTCTAGGATGGGGGTCTTCAAACTACAACCTGCGGACCACATCCGGCACACTACAAGATTTTAACCAGCCCACAGCAGGGATCAGGGGCATAAGAGGGGGGCTCCTGATATGTAAGGGGGGCTCTGAGATGATGGCGGGGTTCTGGTGGGAAAGGGGGGACCCTGATATAAAAGGGGGACATCGGATATAAAAGGGAGGCTTTGATATAAAAGGGGGGCATCTGATATAAAAGAGGGGCTTTGATATAAAAGGGGGGGTCTGATATAAAAGGGGGGCATCTCATATAAAAGGGGGGCTCTGATAAAAAGGGGGCTCTGATCTAAAAGGGGGGCTCTGATATTAAAGGGTGACATCTGATATAAAAGGGGGACAGTTGATAAAAAGGGGGGCTCTTGTATCAGATGTTCCCCTTTTATATCAGATGTCCCACTTTTATATCAGAACCCCCCTTTTTTATCAGATGTCCCCCTTTTATATCAGAGCCCTCCTTTTATATCAGATGTCCCCCTTTTATATCAGAGCCCTCCTTTTATATCAGATGTCCCCTTTTATATAAGAAGCCCCCCTTTTATATCAGAGCCCCCTTTTATATCAGAGCCCCCTTTTATATCAGATGGCCCCCTTTTATATCAAAGGGGGGCTCTGATATAAAAGGGGGCTCTGATATAAAAGGGGGACATCTGATAAAAAGGGGGGCTTTGATATAAAAGTGGGGCTTTGATATAAAAATGGGCTCTGATATAAAAGGGGGACATCTGATATAAAAGGGGGACATCTGATAAAAAGGGGGGCTCTGATATAAAAGCGGGCTCTGATATAAAAGGGGACTCTGATAAAAAGGAAGGCTCTGATATAAAAGGGGGCTCTGATATAAAAGGGGGCTCTGATATAAAAGGGGGCTCTGATATAAAAGGGGGACATCTGATAAAAGGGGGGGGCTCTGATATAAAAGGGGGACATCTGATATAAAAGGGGGACATCTGATGTGAAGGGTGGACTTTGATGTTCGGGAAGGACGTTGAATGTGATGAGAGGGGGGCCTTGTGGCCCTCGTATGAAAAAGTTTGGAAACTCATGCTCTAAAGTAATGGGGGTACATCTGATGAAAAAGGGGGGCTCTAAGATAATGGGGGTACATCTGATGAAAAAGGGGGGCTCTAAGATAATGGGGGTACATCTGATGAAAAAGGGGGGCTCTAAGATAATGGGGGTACATCTGATGTAAAAGGGGGGGGCTCTGATGTGAAGGGGGGACTTCTGTTGTAAAAAGGGGACTTCTGATGTAAAAGGGGAATCTGATGTAAAGGGGGCTTGGATATAAAGGGGGGTGATGATGTGAAGGGGGGTGTGTGATGTAAATGGGGGGCTCTGATATAAAATGGGGACTTCTGATGTGATTCTGGGGGGGGGGATTTCTAATGTGAAGTGGGGGCTCTAATGTAAAGGGATGATGTCTTATGTAATGGGAGGGGGACTCATGGCCCTCATACTGAAAACTTTGGAGACCCCTGTTCTATAGAATCCACCAGGGGGCAGCAGCATTGTAGTGTCACCTATCCCCCGGTGGGGTGCAATACAGGAGGAACATAGAGGGGCAGATTTATAAAGCGGTAGACGGTACAATTGCTGAACGCTTTTGCCACTTAGCAGGAGCGTACGCTGCCTTTATAAACCACATTGCCCTTCGTCTTCTCCGGCACATTCAAATCGAATCACATTTGCTTACGTTTGCCCTACATACAGCCAGCATTACATATGCCGCCATCGAACGCATTTAAACTGTTTGATGTTCATAAATGGAAAATTGTTGATTTACTAAATGATTCAGCATTGAACCCTGCGGAGACGCTGGCTTCATCCCGATCCCCAGTCACTGCGCACAGCCAGAGCACCATGAATGGGGGCCTCAGATTTCCTTCTCTTCACTCTCTGCAGATTCAGGTTTAAACTAACATGACTGTAGGGGGCAAATGCCAGTGAACTGAAGAGTATAGGGGCAGATGCCAGTGAAGGTAGGAGTCTAAGGGCAGATACTAGTGAACTGGGGGGCAGATGCCAGTGAAGGGAGGAGTCTAGGGGGCAGATACCAGTGAAGGGAAGAGTCTAGGAGGCAGATGCTAGTGAAGGTAACAGTCCAGGGGTAGATGCCAGTGAAAGGAAGAGTCTAGGGGGAAGATGCCAGTGAAAGGACAAGTCTAGGAGGCAGATTCCAGTGAAGGGAAGGAAGAGTCTAGGGGCAGATGCCACTGAAAGAGTCTAGGGGGCAGATTCCAATGAAAGGAAGAGTCAAGGGGAATAGTCTAGGTGCAGATGCCAGTCTAGAGCAGCCTTTCTCAAAATTTTCAACACAGAGGAACCCTTGAAATAATTCTCTGGTCTCAGGGAGCCCCTGATAAAATATAAAATCCACAATTCATGATACATTAGTGTGATGGTCAATGGGAAGAATGTTCCTTACATTTGTGGTCATTGAGAAGAATTACCCCTTACAGAGAGCTAAAAAGATCAATGATGTCATTGGGAATTTATCTGAGAGTAGAAATTGACCATTGCTCAAGGAACCCCTAGCAACCTCTGGAGGAACCCTAGGATTCCACGGAATCCTGGTTGAGAAACACTGGTCTAGGGGGAAGATACCAATGAAAGGAAGAGTCTAGTGAGCAGATGCCAATGAAAGGAGAAGTCTAGGGGGCAGATGCCAATGAAAGGAGAAGTCTACAGGGCAGATGCCACTAAAAGGAAGAGTCTAGGGGGCAGATGCCAATGAAAGAAGGAGTCTAGGGGGCAGATGCCAGTGAAAGGAAGAATATAGGGGGCAGGAGCCATTAAAGGGAAGTTTCTAGGGGACAGTTGCTACTAAAAGGAAGATTCTAGGGGGCAGATGTCAGCGAAGGGAAGAATCTAGGGGGCAGATGTCAGCGAAGGGAAGAATCTAGGGGACAGATGTCAGTAAAGGGGGACAGTTGCAAGTAAAGGAAAGATTCTAGGGGACAGTTGCTAGTAAAGGGAAGAGTCTAGGGGCAGATTCCCATGAAGGTGAGAGTCTAGGGGCAGATTCCCATGAAGGTGAGAGTCTAGGGGCAGATACCAGTGAAGAGAAGAGTCTAGGGGCAGATGCCAATGAAAGGAAGAGCCTAGGGGTGAACACAAATGTGTTATTTCTCATCCATTGAGGGACACAGGAAGTCTGCGGGGCAGATGCCACTAAAAGGAAGAGTCTAGGGGGCAGATGCCAATGAAAGGAGGAGTCTAGGGGGCAGATGCCAATGAAAGGAGGAGTCTAGGGGGCAGATGCCAGTGAAAGGAAGAATATAGGGGGCAGGAGCCATTGAAGGGAAGTTTCTAGGGGACAGTTGCTACTAAAAGGAAGATTCTAGGGGGTAGATGCCAGTGAAGGGAAGAGTCTAGGGGGCAGATGTCAGTGAAGGGAAGAATCTAGGGGGCAGATGTCAGTGAAGGGAAGAATCTAGGGGGCAGATGTCAGCGAAGGGAAGAAACTAGGGGGCAGATGTCAGCGAAGGGAAGAATCGAGGGGACAGATGTCAGTAAAGGGGTACAGTTGCAAGTAAAGGAAAGAGTCTAGGGGACAGTTGCTAGTAAAGGGAAGAGTCTAGGGGCAGATTCCCATGAAGGTGAGAGTCTAGGGGCAGATACCAATGAAGAGAAGAGTCTAGGGGCAGATGCCAATGAACGGAAGAGGCTAGGGGGTGAACACAAATGTGTTATTTCTCATCCATTGAGGGACACAGGAAGTCTTTTACCTTTGTACTGCCATCTTTATTGGACACTGCTGCCTAACTCCGTATGCCTCCGTTTTTTGACCTAGGAGGACTTTTTTTTTTATAGCTCTCTAGTTGACACCTTTTCATTTTTGGCACCATCGTTATCATCCTGGCCTTAGAATTACCACGTCTGCACCCTGCTGGGCTTACAGAGATAGCCTGGAAGTGACCTTTGGGAGCCGGGCTTCGCATAGGACGCTTTTCGTCCCACGTCTGCACCATTAAGATTCCGGTCCTACTATTGCTACCACGGTTTTTACTTTTCCACAGTTGATCTCTCGATATTTTTTTTTTCAGGAGGATCCAGTTTTTTGCCTCCGTATGCCTCAATCCGTCGTCACAGGTTATTTCTACCGTCATGTTTCCATTTTCTGAAGGACACAGGGAGTTACCTACTCTTTATTGTGTAAACACAAGTGGGGGATCGGAGAAGGCAAGTAACCGTAGACGGGGATCTGAGAAGAGAAGTAACCATAGACGGGGATCTGAGA
>BLSH010352667.1:548870-563925 GCA_018402905.1 Glandirana rugosa | reverse complement strand
GTAAAGGGAAGAGTCTAGGGGCAGATTCCCATGAAGGTGAGAGTCTAGGGGCAGATACCAGTGAAGAGAAGAGTCTAGGGGCAGATGCCAATGAAAGGAAGAGCCTAGGGGTGAACACAAATGTGTTATTTCTCATCCATTGAGGGACACAGGAAGTCTGCGGGGCAGATGCCACTAAAAGGAAGAGTCTAGGGGGCAGATGCCATTGAAAGGAGGAGTCTAGGGGGCAGATGCCAGTGAAAGGAAGAATATAGGGGGCAGGAGCCATTGAAGGGAAGTTTCTAGGGGGCAGTTGCTACTAAAAGGAAGATTCTAGGGGGTAGATGTCAGTGAAGGGAAGAGTCTAGGGGGCAGATGTTGGTGAAGGGAAGAGTCTAGGGTGCAGATATCAGTGAAGGGAAGAATTTAGGGGGCAGATGTCCGTAAAGGGGGACAGTTGCAAGTAAAGGGAAGAGTCTAGGGGCAGATTCCCATGAAGGTGAGAGTCTAGGGGCAGATACCAGTGAAGAGAAGAGTCTAGGGGCAGATGCCAATGAAAGGAAGAGCCTAGGGGGTGAACACAAATGTGTTATTTCTCATCCATTGAGGGACACGTGAAGTCTTTCACTTTTGTACTGCCATCTTTATTGGACACTGCTGTCTAGGATTGGGCACTGCAAAAAAAATGTTGTCCATCCTAGGATAACTCCGTAAGCCTCCATTTTTTTGACCTAGGAGGACTTTTTTTTCTATAGCTCTCCTAACTAGTTGACACCTTTTCATTTTTGGCACCATCGTTATCATCCTGGCCTTAGAATTACCACGTCTGCACCCTGCTGGGCTTACAGAGATAGCCTGGAAGTGACCTTTGGGAGCCGGGCTTCGCATAGGACGCTTTGCAGATTCATTTTTGGTAAAAGTTAGCCATGGAGCACTTTCCAGGTCCAGAGTCGCTGGAATTTGCAAGTAGGCCGAGCTCTAAATTCTATCTCAATGAATTAGGTTGCTGGGCGCCTTTAATCCCCGCTCCCACCGGTTTTGCCTCCAGAAGTTGTAAAAAGGATTTTACTGTGAGTTCAAAAATCCCATTTTTCATCGTATTGTGCAATCTTTTATTCATTATTACTGTACGGGATTTATATAGCGCAAACAGTTTGCACACATTTCATAAAATTATGTACATGTATCGGCTTTAATGGCAATAGATAGATAAAAAGAAAGAATGAGGGATAGAAAATGACATTAGTTTGCCATTTGAAAAGATTGAAAGCTGTGCTGGGGGTTTGTGCCGTGGTTGCATTCAGAGCCGGAATGGTAAAGTCCCAGCTAATCTCCAGACCCCGGCACTGTTGAGTCAGCAGGATAGCGAACACACGCCTGGGATTTACTGCAAATGAAACGTGCCCGCTGTCCTGACTAACGCTCCCAGACACCGCTGGCCCTTCTGCTGACAAAGGCAATGTTTTACAGAAACCATATCGTGCACAGACCTGGAACAACGCGCCACGCTCATCCGTTATGTGCACCAGGAGCCATTATAAGCGGAACGCAACTTCTATGATACATAAAACAGAACTTGGGTGACTCCGAAAATAGACGGCACTCTGTCAACTGGTGAGAAGGAGACAACGAGGCACGGTCATACAAGGTGTCATGGGTTGACCAGAAGACACTGTATATTTAAAGCGAGCTTTTCAGGATAAAAAAAAACGAAACACCAAAGTATACCAAAAAAGTGCACGTGGACACACAAAAATAGCATATTAAAGTGTTCATATGGTCCCCTCTCAAAGAGGAGGGACCCTTCCCTGACCATCCCAAGGTTCAAGACTCTTGGCAGGGGGCACACTTCTAGCCAAAAACCAAGCCACAGCTGACCCCACTCCTCATGATCATTAGCAAAAACCGACTAATGACTACTATGTGAGGAGCGCCTTCGAGACCCCCCCAAAGCTGGGGAGGAAGGTGCCTATGGGCCACACATTAACCCACTCCCCCCCTCCCTGGACTTCAGGGTAGGCCCAAAGGTCCACACGCTACAGTTCTGAGTGATAAACGCATATAAATGCAAGTGAAATATGCAACAAAAAAAAAATAAAGAAGAAAAATAAACCAAAAAGGTGCCAGTACCGTGGCTAGGCCCTACAGCCTGGTCACCAACATTGCCCCAGTTTTGGCCAAAAGCCTAGCCTGTGAGGAGATGTGCAGAAATGTCTTGTTGCATGCCCTTTCTCGAAGTAGAGTCCCAAACCCATAATGATACTAGGGCACCCCAGGGGCAACATTCCCAGGGGGGTACTTAACACTGTAGGCTCTCTATCTCCTTGACCCCTGGCCAGACAAGGCAGCACCCTCTTGAATCAGCAGTAGACATGTGTACTGCCGAAAAATTTGGGTCTTTTTTTTTTTTCGTTTTCGTTTCATTCATTTTTTTTATTCATTCATTATGATCTGCATTCGTTATTTCGATAATTCGTGACTTCAGATAAATTTATATTTGTTAGGTTCACTAACAGCCAAATTTGAAAGGAAACCCCAATACCTATAATTTAATAGTTTATAACTATTATTATAGTTGTTATTATTTATTATTAATAAATAATAATAGTTAAAAAAACTATAATAATGGTTAATAATTTAATTATAATAGAAAATACGAAAAACAAAATTATTCGAATGTTTTTCGTTCTTTCTGATTTTTCGAATTTTCATTCTTATTTTCTGATTTTCGTTCTTTCTGATTTTCGTTCTTTTGAATTAGAAATTTTTGGCAAAATTGGCAAATAGTCTTTTGTTCATGCCGAATTTTGATGAAAAACGAATTCGGAATGTAACGAATTGCACGTGTCTAATCAGCAGGCATTGGGCCCTTTAGAATCCTCCACACTAGAAAAGCACTACTGATCCCCTGCCTTACCCAGTGGGCACCTAATTCATTTTCCTTCCCATAGAGGAGATCCTTCAGAACCCCCATTATACCAGCAGGGATATTATACAGCCAGCCATCCCAGCCAGAAGACCAGAATGATTTTTTTTTATTGCACTCTTTGTCCTCGTTAGAAAGATTCAACCTTGGTTCATCCCGGTGACCCCCAATCACCAAGGCTTAAAGTGATGGGGTGATCCATTTTAAATTGTCATCAGAACAGGAAAAGATGGGAAATTTTCCAATGGAGACACTTGTTATGGTGACAACTGTGTAAAAGGGGATTTGGAGAAATAATAACGAACTGATAATTTTTTAGTTAATTATTATTTCAAATGTTCTTTCTTATTTCCGAATTTCGGAAATTTAGAAATAAGAAAGAACATTTGAAAAAATAATTTATAACTATTCAATTATAAGTATTGGAATTTCCTTTCAAATTTGGCTGTTAGTGAACTTAAATATGAAATTTATCAGCCATATTTTCAAGGAAATTCCAATACCTATAATTTAATAGTTTTAGATTATTTTTTCAAATGTTCTTTCTTATTTCCGAATTTTCGGATTTCCGAATTTTTGATTTTCGGCTGTTCCGATTGCCGAATTTCCGAATGACCGCAATTAGGATTTTCAGATTTTCGGATTGTCTAATTTTTAAATCAGAAAAACAAAAATTCGGAATTCGTCTGAATTGCCTAATTTCGAAAACTTTAGTAAAAACGAAATTTGGAACAAAACAAATTGCACAAGCCTAGTATCTGAACTTTATACATAAAACCATGGCCAATGGTATATAGAGTATATCGCTCTAAAACCCCATCAATCATATCAGTATGTAATACCTATATCCTCTCCCTCAGACGAGCAGCAGCTCCCTACCCCTTAACCATTCACTGATCCACATCATCCTCCAATGTATTATTTGAGTCAACCCACCTAAACCAGACCTTCCTAAACTTCTTGGGAGCCCCCCTGACCTCATACATCATACGGTAGAGAAGAATGTCCGCATACTTTCAACCACATCCCTAACGTCAGTTGTTCCCCGTGGTTCCACCTCCTAGCTATGAGTTTCCTAACTCCAAAATAGGGAACCGTAAGGAATAATTTGGTATACATGTCTGGCTCCTCTTGGCCAAAAATTCCCAGGAGGCATCTCAAGGGGGAACATATATTAGGGAGGTCAAATTTATCAGCTATAAGTTCAGTCACCATAGACTACAGAGGCCATATCTTGGTACACTCCAACACCATGTGAATGAAAGTCCCTTCTGCCCCCAAGACATTTGTGACAAACTGCCAAGTCTCTCTTATGCATACAAAATAATCTATCCGGTGTATAATACATCTGATGGAGGTACCTAAGCTGAATCATCCTATCCGTTGAAGAAATGGCAGAGATGAGGTAAGTATCCAGAACCTCCTGCCATAACTCCTCTGACAACTTCGGTACAAAAGCCACCCATTGAGACCTAGCCCTGGCTATCAACCCAGGATCTCCAGGCCCCACCGCCATATAATATCTGGAAATTCGTTCAGGATCCAAAAGGACCGTGTCCATAGACGTATTTTGAACCCGAACCTCCCCACTACCAAGCTGTGCTACTGTCGCATGATGCAGCTGAGCGTATGTGTCTCATAATTTAGTGATATCTGTGGCTCTCAGTCTATATTTTTAGAAAACAAATGGACTCGTTCTTATAGTGTCTACTGTTCATGTTTGTGTCTCTGTATTTCGTTATGTCTCAGCAGATGTTGGTGGACCTGCAGACCCGATTGCTCCCGTTATTGTCATTGCTCCTCAGAACACAAGCGTTGTGTCCGGGACCTCTGAGGTGATGATGGAGTGTGTGGCCAATGCCAGGTCAGTACGGACAATCATCCAAAGTATTCTCCCTACTTTATCAGGTTTTATCCACATATCAGAGTGCAGATCAATTATTTAGATTGGTTGTCTCCAAACTGTGACCGGGAGGCCAGATGTGGTCATTTTTATGTCTTTATCTAGCCCTTGAGGCATTATTCCTGCCACTGATAGCAATGATGGGGCATAATTCCTCCCATTGTCATCAACGATGGGGCACTATTCCTCCCACTGACACAAATGATGGGGCACTGTTCCTCCCACTGATACCAACAATGGGGCACTATTCCTCCTACAGTGCCCCATTGCTGGTATCAGTGGGAGGAATAGTGTCCCATTGTTGGTATCAATTTCTCCCTTTGACACCAATGATAGGGCATTTTTCTTCCCACTGACATCAACAATGGGACACTATTCCTCCCACTGACACCAATGATGGGGCACTATTCCTCCCACTAACATTAATGATGGGGCACTATTCCTCCCACTAACATCAATGATGGGGCACTATTCCTCCCACTGACACCAACAATGGGTACTATTCCTCCCACTGACACCAATGATGGGACTCTATTCTTCTCCCTGACACCAACAATGGGGGCACTATTCCTCCCACTGACACCAACAATGGGGCACTATTCCTCCTACTAACACCAACAATGGGGCATGATTCCTCCCACTGACACCAACAATGGGGCACCATTCCTTCCACTGACACCAACGATGTGGCACTATTCTTTCCACTGACCCCAACAATGGGGTACTATTCCTCCCACTGACACCAATGATGGGGCACCATTCCTCACACTGACACCAGCGATGGGGCACTAATCCTTCCACTGACACCATCAATGGGGCATAATTCCTCCCACTGATACCAATGATGGGACACTATTCCTCCCGCTGACACCAACAATGGGGCACCATTACTCACACTGACACCAGCAATGGGGCACTATTCCTTCCACTGACACCAACAATGGGGCATTATTCCTCACACTGACACCAACAGTGGGGCACCATTCCTTCCACTGACACCAACGATGTGGCACTATTCCTCCCACTGACCCCAACAATGGGACACTATTCCTCCCCCTGACACCAATGATGGGGCACTATTCCTCATACTGACCCCAATGATGGGGCACTATTCCTTCCACTGACACCAGCAATGGGGCATAATTCCTCCCACTGATACCAATGATGGGGCACTATTCCTCCCACTGACACCAATGATGGGGCACTATTCCTCCCACTGACACCAACAATGGGGCACCATTCATCCCACTGACAGCAGCAATGGGGCATAATTCATCCTACTGCTACCAAAGATGGGGCATAATTTACTCCCACTGGCCACAGTCCGGCCTCCCTAAAATCTCAAGGACAGTAAACTGGCCCTTTGTTTAGATACTTTGGAGACCCCTGATTTAGATCAACCTGCAGTCCATCAATATGTACTCACTATCAACTTTTGATCTGCAGCAGTTGAAGAAGGTGCAGAGCTCAATGCCTAGCTCCAACGGGCAGGAAGCTGATAATACTATAAAGTTCAGGAGCGTGTGAGAGACTTATAATTCCGGACCAAATCATGTTTGTTTCAAAACATTAAACTTCTTCTATATATTGGCGTCGGTTGATTAACTTCAAATTATTTTCTCTCTTTTCAGACCCCTTGCCAAGTTGAATATAATATGGAAGAAGGATGGATCTCTTGTCTCCAGCGGTGTGAGCGAATTTGGGCGCCGTCTTACCATCTTGAACCCCACCCTGAGTGATGCTGGCTATTACTCTTGCGAGGTGACGTTACGCAGCAGCAGTGTTCCTCCTGTCACAGCTGGAGCCTACCTAACTGTCCTTGGTAAGAGCTTCAATGGGATTGCTTGATGGAAATTCATCTGTTTGTTGGAAATAAATCAGTCCTTGAATGCTATGTTACTAAATAACAATAGCACTTTGTACATAGCTATCAAGAGAAAGTCACCCCGATGGATAGTGGGATGGGTGGCAGAACTCAAAAAGGAGAAATTAAGTCAAGGTCTTTTGCTGTGAGGTCAGATACTGTCGTTAGAAGAGAAGAATTAGCTCTTGCAGTAAGGTGAGGTAATGGTGTTGGCCTTTGCTGTGAGATATGCAAGCTGGGCAGGAAGACCTGGCTTCTGTTGCAAGATTAGGTGCTGATGGTTAACAAGCTAGCTCCTGTTGTGAAGTCATGTGTTGACGTTGGAGGAAAAGACCTGGCTCCTGTTTAAAGTCAAGTACTAATTGATTTGAAAACGTGGCTCCTGCTGTGAGTTCCTGCTGTGAATTTTAGCAAGAATGACTTTCTTCTGCTTCCAGGTATGGTATTTAAGTTGGACGAGAAGACCTGGCTCCCGCTGTAGGGTCAGATACTAACTGATTAGAAAACTTGGCTTCTGCTGCAAGTTCAGGTGCTGAATTTGAACAAGAACACCTGGCTTCTGCTTGGAGGTGAGGTACTTAGATTGGACAAGAAGACCTGGTTCCTGCTGTGAGGTCATGTGCTGATGTTGGACGAGATGATCTGTCCTATGCTGTTGAGTCAGGTACTGTTTGATTAGAAGACCTAACTCCTGACTTGATGTAAGGTATTGAAGTTTGACAAGAAGTCCTGGCTTTTTCTGTGAGGTCAGGTGCTGATGATGGCCCAGAACACCTGGC
Organism: Glandirana rugosa; assembly: GCA_018402905.1. Taxonomy (NCBI): domain Eukaryota; kingdom Metazoa; phylum Chordata; class Amphibia; order Anura; family Ranidae; genus Glandirana; species Glandirana rugosa. The sequence continues at coordinate 556,474 of BLSH010352667.1, read as the reverse complement.
TCCTGCTGTGAGGTCAGGTGCTGATGATGGTCCAGAACACCTGTCTCCTGCTGTGAGGTCAGGTGCTGATGATGGTCCAGAACACCTGTCTCCTGTTGTGAAGTCAGGTACTGATGTAGAAAGAGAAGTTCTGGCTCCAACTGCGACACAAAACATTAATGCTGTATGAAAAGACCTGGCTCCTGCTGTAGGGTCAGGTACTGATTGATTAGAAGACTTGGCTGGTGCTGTGAGTTCAGGTGTTTATTTTGAACAAGAATATCTGGCTTCTGCTTGGAGGTGAGATACTTAGATTGGACAAGAAGACCTGGCTCCTGTTGTGAGGTCACGTGTCGATGTTGGACGAGATGATCTGTCCCACGCTGTAGGGTCAGGTACTGACTGATTTGAAGACCTAGTTCCTGCCTTGAGGTAAGGTACTCAAGTTGGACAAGAAGAAGTTTTGGCTCTTTATGTAAGGTCAGGTGCTGCTGTTGGATGAGAAGACCTGGCTCTTTCTGTAAGGTTAGGTGCTGCTGTTGGATGAGAAGACCTGGCTCTTTCTGTAAGGTCAGGTGCTGCTGTTGGATGAGAAGACCTGGCTCTTTCTGTAAGGTCAGGTGCTACTGTTGGATGAGAAGACCTGGCTCTTTCTGTAAGGTCAGGTGTTGCTGTTAGATGAGAAGACCTGGCTCTTTCTGTAAGGTCAGGTGCTGCTGTTGGATGAGAAGACCTGGCTCTTTCTGTAAGGTCAGGTGCTGCTTTGCTGCTTTTGGATGAGAAGACCTGGCTCCTGCTGTGAGGTCAGGTGCTGCTGTTGGACAAGAAGACCTGGCTCCTGCTGTGAGGTCAGGTGCTGCTGTTGGATGAGAAGACCTGGCTCCTGCTGTGAGGTCAGGTGCTGCTGTTGGATGAGAAGATCTGGCTCCTGCTGTGAGGTCAGGTGCTGCTGTTGGATGAGAAGACCTGGCTCTTTCTGTGAGGCCAGCTACTATTGCTGAAAGAGAAGGCTTGGCTCTCAGTCCGCATTCCAAAGGCGGTTGTATGCAGCGTGTTGTAGTGTGCTGTTTTGCTGAAGATGTAACAAGACTGTGTTTGTTTTGTGTGTTTCGATGTGTTGACAGCCCATTTAAAATGAATACACTACCTCAACACAACAAATTTTTCCATATCAGGCAGTTTATGGTGATGGAATTTGGCTATGGTGTCCCTTTGAGGGAGGTGCCAGTTTGGCCTAGGCTTTTTCTTTTTTCACTGTTACGTGACAGGTCCACTTTATGGCACACACATTTCAGAGGAAAGTTATTAAGCAGGTGCGCTGCCATAAAGTAACTGACTAGAGTGTTTCCTGTTTGTCACGAAGAATCCACCAGGGGAATACTCTGTCCAATCCAATTATCTATCGGCGGACAGTGTGCGCTAATCTCAATGACACGCCAAGCTTTCTAGCGGTTTCTAATTGATTACGGCTCTGTAACGGATATATATCCCTAATTAGCAAATCCCAGTGGCCTGCAGAGTTAGAAGACAATGATTTTTTTTTTTAGAAAAGGAAAACAAAATGGATCCCATTTAAATTGAATCTGTCAGAAGACAAAATACCCATCTCAGAAGCCTGCGGTGAAGGCAGCTGTTTCCCGAATTAGGGCGGGTTCACATTTCTGCAGTGTGGTAACTTTTTGAATGAGCTGTCAAAAAATCACACCTGAACCTTTTTGAGAACACATGTCAATGCACTACCATGTGCAATATGCGTGGCTGCAGCACAGTTGTGGTATGGTCCTATTAACCTGAATGGGACACATTTGGCGGTGGTCAACATCAAACATGACAGCTTGTAAAAATTTCACCAAGCCACAACCAAGATGATGAGTACTCTCTAGGCTCCTGGTTATGTTAACTTGCAGCTTGGCAATTGGATGGGGGAGAGGTCATTAAAACCAAATACCATGGCCCGACTGCCTGGTTTTATTGTCCCACGTCCACCCATGTGAACAAAACCTTAGTGCATGGTGATGCATTACCGACACCTATCATGTGCATTGCCACACTGTGCTGTAGGGACAGTAGCGTACCTCCAGGGCCATGAAGGTGAACATATTCTGCATGACCAAGAGTCACCTCCCTGGCTCTCATGGAATGGTAGCTTCTATATTAGATATCTGAAATGGGTATTTTACTTTGTGGCAGGTTGCCTTTAAAGCCCAACTTCACAATTTTACAAATTCTACCTGTGACCCATTTTTAGTATATTTTTGCTTTTACGTTTTGGATACCCAAGGGAAGGTTTGCATTCTTTGTTTTAATTGCTATCAATATCATTGTTGGGATTTCTGTTCATGTCCTGTCCTGTTGACACCATGGGAAACCAACCAGGACAGAAAATGAGGGGAAGTCTCACCAGAGGGGCCAAAGATAGCAATACATACCCAGAAAGGTCTTACATTTTTATACCTACAAGGGGGATTAATCAAAGGGGGAACAGCCAGATCAGCTTTAATCTTTTATTTTAAAAGCTTAACTCAACAAGCTGAAGATGGAAGCTGATTAGTTGCTATGCACAGCTGCTCCAGATTCTGTCTGCTCCTGTTTTGGCAAATTCCCCCAATTTACTTTTAAGAATTGTGCCAATGGTAATTTTCTTTGCCCATAACGTACCCTATTAATGGAATGTATGGGTGGCGGAACTCCAAAGTAAACATATAGTCGAGGTTTCCTGCTATGAGGTCACGTACTGGCATTGGATGAGAATAATTAGCTCCTGCAGTAAGGTGTGAGGAACTGATGTTGGACGAGTAGACCTGGCTCCAGCTGTGAGGTCAGTTGTTGATAAAGAACAAGAAGACCTGGATCCTTCTGTGAGGTCAGGTGCTGATGTTGGATGAGAAGACCTGGCTCCTGCTGTGAGGTTAGATGCCGATGTTGGGTGAGACCTGGCTCCTGCTATAAGGTCAGGTGCTGACATTGGGTGAGTAGACCTGGCTCCTGCTATAAGGTCAGGTGCTGACATTGGGTGAGAAGACCTGGCTCCTGCTGTGCGATAAAGTGATAATGCTGAGCAAGAAGACCTGGCTGTTCCTGTGAGGTTAGGTACATATGTTGGTCAAGAAGACCTGGCCACAGTTGTAAGATAAGGTGTTGTTGTTGGACAAGAAGACCTGGCCGCAGTTGTAAGATAAGGTGTTGTTGTTGGACAAGAAGACCTGGCTTCTGCTGTGAATTGATCTACTGATGTTGGTCAAGAAGACCTGGCTCCAGGTGCTGATGTTGGGTGAAAAGACCTGGCTCAAGGGCTGATGTTGGGTGAAAATACCTGGGTCCTGTTGTGAGGTCAGATGCTGATGTTGAACAAAAAGACCTGGCTCCTGCTGTGAGGTTAGATGCCGATGTTTGGTGAGAAGACCTGGCTCCTGCTATAAGGTCAGGTGCTGACATTGGGTGAGTAGACCTGGTTCCTGCTGTGCGATAAAGTGCTAATGCTGAACAAGAAGACCTGGCTGTTCCTGTGAGGTTAGGTACTTATGTTGGTCAGGAAGGCCTGGCCCCAGTTGTAAGATAAGGTGGTGGTGTTGGACAAGAAGACCTGGCTTTTGCTGTGAATTGATCTACTAATGTTGGTCAAGAAGACCTGGCTCCAGGTGCTGATGTTGGGTGAAAAGACCTGGCTCAAGGGCTGATGTTGGGGTAAAATACCTGGCTCCTGCTGTGAGGTCAGGTGCCAATGTTGAGTAGAAGTCCTGACTCCTGCTGTGAGATAACTAAAGACCTGGCTGCAGTTGTGAGGTAAGAGGTTGATATTGGATGAGAAGACCTGGCCTCTGATTGAGGTCAGGTGCTGATGTTGGATAAGAAGACATGACTCCTGCGTGAGGCAGGATGTAATAAAATGTAGGAATTGAGGAGAATTCTAACAAGTGGCAGGGCAGACAGCAATAAATATCCCACAAATATTCAAACTTTTCCCCATGCTAATCAAATTTGGGATTTCACATTGTTGTCTTCTGGTCCAATACACTTCATTTGTTGGGTCATCAATCAATAGATAAAAACAGAATATGAGCACATAGGAAGTATAATTTTAATTTCTGACAACCCTGTACTTTTTTCATTTCACATCATGGAGAATGTAACTGGAGGAAGCTGGGACACACAACAGTGGGCAAGAACAACCCAAACTCCAGGTGGACGGGAAGAGAATTGGGGATCATGGCCGGGGGATCCTGTTGTTTCAGTATCCACCTTTAACTAAAATATACATTTATAGGGAGCCAACACTTTAGATAGAGGCTAATTGGGGGGGGGGGGGGGGTTGTTATCCAGAACTGGCATGCCAAAAATACTTTGATTACTGTAGACCAGTGGTCTCCTAACTGCATCCTGGGGGCCAGATGTGGCCCCTGGCTTGCCTTTATCTGGCTCTTGGGGCACTATTCCACCAGCTGAGACCAGTGATGGAGAACTGTTAATCCCACTGACGCCATCAATGGGGCCACTGGACCACTGTTCTTTCCATTCAAACCAATGATGGACCATTGTTTACACCCACTGATGCTGGGGTATTTTCTGCTTCCACTGGTCACAGTCTGGCCCCTTTAAAGTCTGAAGGACGGTAAACTGGTCATTTGCTTGGAAAGTTATGAGACCCCTGCTGTAGACTGGTGACTTTTCCTATCTAGTTGGCTTTGGGTTACTGCACGGAATTGCACTTTGTTCAGCTTACCTAAATCAGATTGTTTACGAAGCATAATTTGTCTAATTCCCGCTTGTGTTCCAGAGCCACCACAGTTTGTGAAAGAGCCCGACAGACACTTGACGGCGGAGATGGAGAAAGTCGTGGACATTCCGTGCCAAGCTAAAGGTGAGCACCAGATGCACAATTAGTAAACTGTTGTCCTTAAATGAATGACTCTTTCATTATCTCTGCTTCAGGCTGGGCTCACTACATGTATTGCTGCACTTTGACATGCGTTGATGTGCATTGCATTAAGGATTTTGCTTCATGTGATGGCACAGTGTAAGTCAACTCCCTCCAAAATGCAGCACCCAAAACCTTCACATTGTGGTGCATTGGTGTAAACAAAGCCTATTGGGAACAATGCAGTTAATTTACTAAAGTCAAATAGACTGTGCACTTTGCAAAGTTCAGTTGCACTCTGCAAGGGCAGTTGCTCCAGAGCTTAGTAAATGAGGTAAAGCATCACTTTGCAAAGAATACCCAATCAAGTGCAAGTAAAATAAAAAACACAGCATTTTTGTTTGCACATGATTGGATGATGGAAGTCAGCAGAGCTTTCCCTCATTTATCAAGGTCTGTAGCAGCTGTTCTTGCAGACTGCAACTGCACTTTGCAAAGTGCACAGTCTACTTGCCTTTAGTAAATCAACCCCATTGTATCTTCTCTTGTTTTTGCATTTTGATCTAATTCTGTGTGAGCACAAATCAGAAAGGGTCTTCAACAAACTGCTACCAGGACAGACAAGAACAATTGTCTACAATGGCTTTGTATGATGTAGTACTCACTACCCTCCACTGGAGACACCTGACTACTGGAGTGGTGTCCACATATGTGGGGGTCATATAATGTTTGGAGTGGGATCCTTTCTTGGACTCTTTGATGTGTACTTTGCATGCAGAGTTACCATTAATTGTAGTTTGTTAGTCATGAGCCTGCAAAACACATGACTGATGTTGAATGAGAATACCTAGCTCACATATCTGGCCTCACGTTGGGCACCAAAAAAAAAAAAAAGTGGCTCACAATTAGCATTACAATTCATACCAAAGGTATTCAGTAGGGTTGAGGTCAGGGCTCTGTGGACACCTATTTTCCATCACACCAAACTGGTCAAAAAATGTCTTTATAGAGCTGGCTTTGTACACGGGGGGGGGGGGGGCATAATCATGCTGGAACAGAAAAGGGTCTTCACCAAACTGTTACCGCAAGGTTGGAAAGGCAGAATTGTCTACAATGTCTTTGTATGATGGAGTAATAGCAATACCCTTCACTTGTAGACACCTAGACTCAATCATTTGGAGGAATGTCCACATTCTTTGGGCCATATAGTGTATCTGTTTGGAGTGGGATGACCCTTTTGCCATTATTGGTAGAGTTTTTTAAATTATGAACCAAGGACAGGACTGATGTTTAATGAAAAGACCTATCTCACAATTGTTGTTTTAATTCATCCCAAAGGTGTTCAGTACGGTTGAGGTTAGGACTCTGTGCAGGACACTCAAGTTCCTCCATGACCTCAGACCTATTGAACACCTTAGGGATGAGAAGCTCTCATCCCCAAGGTGTTCTGTGGGGTTAAGGGCAGGTACTGCTGTTGGATGAGAAGTCCTTATACCATACACAGGGGGCACAGTCATGCTGGAACAGAAAAGGGTCTTACCACAAGGTTGGAATTGGTTGACTGGGAACCAGTTCTTCCCATCCAACCTTAATTGTTTAAAATGTCTTTGTATGATAGCAGTACCGGTACCAATACCAGCATTACCAGTACACTTCACTGGATACATCTGAACTCATTTGGAGAGGAGTTCACAAATGTTTGGCCATATAGTATATATTAGCAGGTTAAACATCCCTTTCCAAGACCGGCTTGGTAATATAGAGTTGGTCCCCTTTGGCCATGATTAAGGCCTGATGGCCGAAACGCGTTGGATTTTTTGACTGTTGTTCACATGCAATAATAAAAGGATGTTTTAGCCCTCTTTCATTTCACCAGCCTTTCTATTTTTTTTTGTATGGTCCCCTTTGTGGCTATAAAATCCTCCATTCTTGGAAAACTTTCCACAAGTTTGTGGAGGGCATCATTGGGAGGTTGTGCCAATTCATGAGGTCAGACACTGATTTGGATCACAAGTTGGACCTCACATTGGGCACCAAAAAAACCCCAAAAGACCTGGCTTGGAAATGGCATTCCAATTCATCTGAAAGGTGTTCAGTAAGGTTGAGGTCAACACTCTTTGCAGGACACTTGAGTTCTTCCACACCAAGCTGGACAAACCATGTCTTTATGGAGCTGGCTTTGTACACAGATGCACAGTCGTGGTGAAACAGAAAAGGGTCTTCACCAAACTGTTACCACAAGGTTGGAAGGATTGTCTACAATGTCTTTGTATGATGGAGTATTTCCAGGACCCTTCACTGGAGACACCTGAACTCCATCATTTGGCCATATAGTTAGTTGTGCTGGTCAGGTGTCCACCAACTTTTTACCATCTAGTATATACGTACGAATCCGCTTAGTTACTCAGGCCACCAGATTTCGCCTATAGCTGAAATGTCAATTTTAGGCGGACTTACCCTTTAAGATACCGCTTTAGACCACCGGACTCATTGATTCGCCTAAGCATGCATATATGATCTACCATTTTTCAACCACCTGTGGACTGGTCGTGTTGATTGATATACCGGTTTACTACCTCAAGTCCACAGAGGTCACTTCCCAGGACCTTTATGAGGTAGTATGTTTCTGTAACATCTGTTAGGAAGGTTGGAACACCATTGTCAAACCACTTCTGGGAAAAGACAAAGTGGTGCTGACACGTAGACACATGTTTCGGTCGAGGTATTTCTGTACCAAACAGGTCGAACCACACCTTCTTGAGTTCACAGG
>BLSH010352667.1:524861-542371 GCA_018402905.1 Glandirana rugosa | reverse complement strand
GGGGGGGGGGGGGGGGGGGGCTATCGGGATTTGGTACCCCTACCCATTCACCAAAAAAAGTGAAAAAAAATACTACACGAGTGTCTCCTTTATTAAAAAGCCAAAAATAAAAAAACAAAACATGTCCCCCGATGTAGATCCATTGTCAATCAACAAAAAAACAAAAACCGCCGGCCTCGTCGGAGGCTCCCTTCCGAGCTGCCAGCTACTCCGTCTGACATTTCTTAAATAGCTAATGGCCGAGTCACCCGAGGATGTCAGCGGGTGACCCCTCCCCCTTGTGACATCACCGACTGGGCATGCTGCTGAGATCTGGGGGCCCCCTTGTTAAAGGAGGCTTCCAGATTCCGATAAGCTTGCGGCCTGCAGACCCCCACAACCACAGCCCAGGGTTGTGGGGAAGAGGCCCTTGTCCCCATCAGGGATATGGTGCTTTGGGGTGGGGGAGGGCAGAAACCCCCCTGCCCCAAAGCACCCCCCCCCATGTTGAGGGCATGTAGCCTGATATGGTTCAGGAGGGATGGTAGCCCCCCCCCCCCCGGGCTGCATGTTCGAATAAGGGTCTGGTATGGATCTTGGAGGTCCCCCACGTTGTTTTTTAAAGAAAAATTGGCGTGGGGTTTCCTCTTAAAGTTCGAAGGGTCTGGTATGGTTTGGGGGGGCCCTATGCCGTTTTTCTTCTTTATGGTTTTGTTTCCATTTCAGCTGTTTTTTATCACAGTGATAAAAACAGTTTTAAGATGCTATTTGAGACTAAAGCCTGCAGATTGTTGGCCAACCGAACGTCCAACTTTTGTCCAAATTGGCTGTTGGTGGTTGTGTCTGGCCTACTGACGGTAGTCAAGTAATCGGCCAACAAAGCCTAACGTAGTGATGTGTTCTAAGCGTATAACGAGGAAGTTCAGGTAAATGCGATTTGTGAATTACGAACACAACCAAACACTTCCAACTTTCTGTTGGCCAACTTCTGTACACACGAGCCAACGATCGACCAACGCCTTGTTGGCCAACACAAGTTTTCTAGTCCCGTCGTCCAACTTCTGTTGGACGACAATTGGAAATCGGCTGTAGAATCGTGCGTACTAATGGTCGGATTATCGGCCAACAGGCTGTTGGACGACCGTTGTTGACCAACAATCGGACCGCATGTACGAGGCCTTCAAGCATAGACTTTGTTATGTTTCTATTGAAGTCGATTGTAGCGTATTTGCGCACTTCAACAAAAAAAGTGAAACTTTATTATTTGCACTGACGGTTACATTTTCAGGGGTATCCACTTCTTCTCGGCCATGCAGTACTGATAGGACCAAGAGGAAGGGGCTATACCCCAAAAGCTTTCCTGAAAATGTAACTATTAACGCTAATAAAAACGTATCATGGAGAGATCTAAATTGTTACATTGTATCCTGACAGATCCCCTTTAACCACTTGCCGACCGCCCGCCGTAGCGTGATGGTGGCAAGGTGGCTCGTTATCGCGAAACGCCGTCACAGGATGGCGGCCGCGATAACTAGTATTGTGAGCGCGCTCGCTGTGTTCGGGGTGAGCGGGTAGGGCGGACTCGATCGCCGCCGGCTACCCGCGATGGCTCCCGCAGTGAAAGAACGGCGGTCCCTGTAAGTAAACAGGGATCTCCGTTCTGTTCGAGGGGGAAGGGCTGTGATCGCAGGCTTCCTGTATATGGAAGCCGTGATCACTCCCCTTCCCCAGCCAGGCCAGCCCCCATACAGTTAGAACACACTGAGGGAACACAGTTAACCCTTAGAGCGCCCCCTGCAGGTTAACCCCTTCACTGCCAATGGCATTTACACAGTAATCAGTGCATTTTTATAGCACTGATCGCTGTATAAACGCCAATGGTCCCAAAAAAGTGTCAAAATGGTCCGGCATGTCCGCTGCAATATCGCAGTGCCGCTAAAAAACGCAGATCGCTACTACTAGTAAAAAATAAAAAAAATAAAAACTCCAGAAATGAATTCTCATCATCCATAAACGCAGCAACTTTTGTGCAAACCAATCAATAAACGCAGATTGCATTTTTTTTACCAAAAATATGAGGAAGAATATAAATCGGCCAAAACCGATGGAAAAAAATGTTTTTTTTATATTTTTTTTTTTTGGATTTGTATTTTAGCAAAAAGTAAGAAATTTGTTTTTTTTTGCAAAAATTTCGCTCTTCTTTTGTTTATAGCGGCGATCAGAAATGACGCAGAGGTGATCAAATACCACCAAAAGAAAGCTCTATTTGTGGGAAAAAAAGGACGCAAATTTCGTTTGGGTACAGCGTCTCACGACCGCGCAATTGTCAGTTAAAGCGACGCAGTGCCGAATCACAAAAAGTGCTCTGGTCCTAAAGTGGGAAATCCTTCCGGGGCTGAAGTGGTTAAAGAAAAACCGACATCATCCCTTTGAACCTCCCTGCCTCCCTTATCGGGATACGCTTACACGCGGCGCATCCGTCTCCGCTCGCCGTACCGAGCCATGCAGATCTTCTCAGGCGTAGTCAGCGTGTGTGTTGTCACGCTGCAAGCCTCTCATCTTCCTCCTGCGTGAGAATGATAAGACGAGCCGCGTTCTGAGACTCCATATAAATCATACGCCGAGCGCCTCATCTCCCCCAACCGAGCCACCCAAACAGCTGCTGCGCCCCCTTGTCATCTAAAACTGCCACCAACCAATTTTTATAGAGAGAGCTGGCTGACAAACATGGGATTATGGAGGAGCGCCGGGCCTGCTGTATGAATGGTTTAAAGAAGGACTGCGTGTGTATATACAGAATCTCACAAAAGTAAGTACACCCCTCACATATGTAAATATTTTATTCTAGCTTTTCATGTGACAACACTGAAGAAATGACACTTTGCTACAATGTAAAGTAGTGAGTGTACAGCTTGTATAACAGTGTAAATTTACTGTCCCCTCAAAATAACTCAACACACAGCCATTAATGTCTAAACCACTGGCAACAAAAGTGAGTACACCCCTAAGTGAAAATGTCCAAATTGGGCCCAAAGTGTCAATATTTTGTGTGGCCACCATTATTTTCCAGCACTGCCTTAACCCTCATGGGCATGGAGTTCACCAGAGCTTCACAGGTTGCCATTGGAGTCCTCTTCCCCTCCTCCATGACGACATCACGGAGCTGGTGGATGTTAGAGACTTTGCGCTCCTCCACCTTCTGTTTGAGGAGCCCCACAGATGTTCAGTAGGTTTTAGGTCTGGAGACGCTTGGCCAATCCATCACCTTTACCCTCAGCAGTGGTCATCTTGGAGGTGTGTTTGGGGTCGTTATGTTGGAATACTGCCCTGCGGCCCAGGCGCTGAAGGGAAGGGAAGCTCTGCTTCAGTATGTCACAGTACATGTTGGCATTCATGGTTCCCTCAATGAACTGTAGCTCCCCAGTGCCAGCAGCACTCATGCAGCCCCAGACCATGACACTCCCACCACCATGCTTGACTGTAGGCAAGGGATACTGGTCTTTGTACTCCTCACCTGGTTGCCGCCACACACATTTGACACCATCTGAACTAAATAAGTTTATCTTGGTCTCATCAGACCACAGGACATGGTTCCAGTAATCCATGTCCTTAGTCTGCTTGTCTTCAGCAAACTGTTTGTGGGATTTCTTGTGCATCATCTTTAGAAGAGGCTTCCTTCTGGGACGACAGCCATGCAGACCAATTTGATGCAGTGTGCGGCGTATGGTCTGAGCACTGACAGGCTGACCTCTCCCCTCCCTTCAACCTCTGCAGCAATGCTGGCAGCACTCATCCATCTATTTCCCAAAGACAACCTCTGGATATGAGGCTGAGCACTGCACTCAACTTCTTTGGTCGACCATGGTGAGGCGCTGTTCTGAGTGGAACCTGTCCTGTTAAATTGCTGTATGGTTTTGGTCACCGTGCTGCAGCTCCGTTTCAGGGTCTTGGCAATCTTCTTATAGCCTAGGCCATCTTTATGTAGAGCAACAATTCTTTTTTTTCAGATCCTCAGAGAGTTCTTTGCCATGAGGTGCCATGTTGAACTTCCAGTGACCAGTATGAAAGAATGAGAGCGGTAACACCAAATTTAACACACCTGCTCCCCATTCACACCTGAGACCTTGTAACACTAACAAGTCACATGACACAGGGGAGGGAAAATGGCTAACTGGGCGCAATTTGGACATTTTCACTTAGGGGTGTACTCACTTTTGTTGCCAGCGGTTTAGACATTAATGGCTGTGTGTTGAGTTATTTTGAGGGGACAGCAAATTTACACTGTTATACAAGCTGTACACTCACTACTTTACATTGTAGCAAAGTGTCATTTCTTCAGTGTTGTCACATGAAAAGATAGAATAAAATATTTACAAAAATGGGAGGGGTGTATACACTTTTGTGAGATACTGTATGTGTGTATGTTTGTGTGTGTGTAATTCTGTATGTTTATGTATGTGTGTGTGTGTAATTCTGTATGTGTGTGTTTGTGTGTGTATGTATGTTTATGTGTATGTGTGTGTGTGTGTGTAATTCTGCATGTGTGTGTTTGTGTGTATGCTGTGTCAGCATGGTGGGGTTGTAGCTCTGTGCCAGGATCAGTGGCATATCATCCATGGGTGCAGGGTGTTCACTGAACACGGGCCCCGAGGGGTGGGATGCACGTAAGGATGATCTGTCCCTGGTTGACAGCTGGGGATTATCAGTGCGATGTGGGCCTGCACACGGGCCCACTAATTTCATGATACGCCCCTGGCCAGGAGCGTGCTCAGTCGGACACCCCTAGCCCTATGACCGCACTGTCATGGACATCTCTTGGTCACCATTTACAATTGGGAGCCGGTAGGACAGACTACTGATCACCTGACTACGGGGACAGCCAATCACAGTGATCACATGAACATCAAGCCCAGGAAAACATTAAGATCCTCTTAAACGGCCAACATTAAAGTGATTAAAGAGACCCTGTCACTATTTTACAATCCAAAGCCACGCCTCCTGTAGTGCAGTGGGTATCGGTGGGATAGCCAGTGGGAGGAGCTAGTATTAACTTTTTTTGCAGGCATGGCTTTGGGTTGAGATTTAAAAATAATGGCAGGGTCTGCCGATCCAAGGGTGGAGCTGGGAACGGCATGGTGTGTGCTACCGGGTAGTGGGAGATCAGCAAACATGCATTCACTAATCTCTCACTCCTGCTAATGTCCTGAATGGCAATGGAAGAACCAATGGAGCATGACCTGCCCTCCCATAGCTTCATTGGAGAGCAGGTGAGACATCAGCGATCTATTAGGCCCCTGATGTCTCATTAAAGAGCCCCTGTCACTGAAAAATGCATTACATGTAAAAAAATTAAAGTTACCGCCAAGCACTTAAAATACTGCTTTCAGAAAATACTGCATATCTGATTTTCGGGGGTTTATCATGATCTTCAAGCCTAAAATGATTTTTAAACGTGTGAAAAAAAAAATGAAAAAGTATCTCTGGCAGGGAAAGGGTTAAGCGATATGAACCTTTGAAGCCCCTCAATGCCCACCACAGGGGTCACCCATATTTCCAGTTCGATATTTCCATTATGCTGTGGCCGCTGCACACAGCACAGGATGGAAGGATTCTTTTAGTCGGTTTGGTAAAATGAGGTCTGCGGCTTTGTAGATAACCAGAACCGAATCGATCGATGTTGGCATGCAGCTCGGCTGTGTTCGGTGTCACAGGTTCAGCTCTTATTGCAGCAAGAAGGGAAGCTGGGGAGACGAGAAAATGTTTGCATCCTTGGAACTCCTTCTGGTCTTTGGCATGGAGACCCAACTCCCAACAACCTAACCTCCTAGAGCAGTCATACCCAAACATACAAGGCAAGGACTAATCCTAAAGAAGCAACGATGACCGAACGACCCTTCCGAAATATCTATCTATCCTAATAATTAAAGAAGAGGGTGGTCAGTACCTAACCCCTTCTCTGCCGGGCTGTAGGTGCCCTTTAAGAGTCGGGATTCTGAGGTTATTCTTGGAATTATCTCTGTGATAATCCAAGGTTGCGGGGGAATCCGGGAGGGGAAGGGTTAATCCACTTTATCATATCTATACATTTTATGACCTGCCAGCGATTATTTAATGGAAGCCATGGCAACTGGAACATCTTTATGTCTTCCAACTTAATAGAAATACATTAACCCCTCGTAGGCCGCATTAGAGGGACAGCAGGGTGCAGAGGTTCTGAGCGGAACTTCCTCAGATTTGGTGAGAATTCCCTGGATTTGCCTTTCCATCCCATTCATGGGGTGAACATCTGCGGAGGGTCCCAAAATTTCCTACTGTGGGATTTTATAGGGGGGGTTTTTTTCCCTCTTGAAAAATCCATCAAAATGTTCCCTATTGAGTTCTGTATGTAATGCTGTCATGTGATCCGATCAGATTTATAGAGATATGAGCGTGTAAAAAAATATCATAATTAAGTATATAATATTTTTTAAAAAATTGAATTTTAATTGTTTTATTTTTTTATATTCCAAATAATATATATATATGTGTGTGTGTGTACATGTATATTACATTTTTTTTTTTACTTTTTTATATTTTAATTGTGTGTGTGTATGTATGTATATACAGTCAGGTCCATAAATATTGGGACATGGACACAATTCTAATCTTTTTGGCTCTATACACCACCACAATTGATTTGAAATGAAATGAACAAGATGTTCTTTAACTGCAGACTTTCAGCTTTAATTTGAGGGTATTTACATCCAAATCAGGTGAACGATGTAGGAATTACAACCGTTTGTATATGTGCCTCCCAAAATTAATGGGACAATTGGCTGCTCAGCTGCTCCATGGCCAGGTGTGTGTTATTCCCTCATTATCCCATTTACAAGGAGCAGATAAAAGGTCGAGAGTTCATTTCAAGTGTGCTATTTGCATTTGGAATCTGTTGCTGTCAACTCTCAATATAAGATCCATGGAGCTGTCGCTATCAGTGAAGCAAGCCATCATTAGACTGAAAAAACAAAACAAACCCAACAGAGAGATAGCAAAAACATTAGGCGTGGCCATGTCAACTGTTTGGAACATACTTAAAAAGAAAGAACGCACCGGTGAGCTCAGCAACACCAAAAGACCAGGAAATCCACGGAAAACAACTGTGGTGGATGACCGAAGAATTCTTTCCCTGGTGAAGAAAACACCCTTCACAACAGTTGGCCAGATCATGAACACTCTCCAGGAGGTAGGTGTATGTGTGTCAAAGTCATCAATCGAGAAGACTTCACCAGAGTGAATACAGAGGGTTCACCACAAGATGTAAACCATTGGTGAGCCTCAAAAACAGCAAGGCCAGATTAGAGTTTGCCAAACAACATCTAAAAAAGCCTTCACAGTTCTGGAACATCCTATGGACAGATGAGACCAAGATCAACTTGTAGCAGAGTGATGGGAAGAGAAGAGTATGGAGAAGGAAAGGAACTGCTCATGATCCAAAGCTCACCACCTCATCAGTGAAGCATGGTGGTGGTAGTGTCATGGCGTGGGCATGTATGGCTGCCAATGGAACTGCTTCTCTTGTATTTATTGATGATGTGACTGCTGACAAAAGCAGCAGGATGAATTCTGAAGTGTTTGGGGCAATATTATCGGCTCATATTCAGCCAAATGCTTCAGAACTCCTTGGACGGTGCTTCACAGTGCAGATGGACAATGACCCGAAGCATACTGCGAAAGGGAAAGAAGTGGAATGTTATGCAATGTCCAAGTCAATCACCTGACCTGAATCCGATTGAGCATGCATTTCACTTGCTGAAGACAAAACTGAAGGGAAAATGCCCCAAGAACAAGCAGGAACTGAAGACAGTTGCAGTAGAGGCCTGGCAGAGCATCACCAGGGATGAAACCCAGCGTCTGGTGATGTCTATGCCTTCCACACTTCCGGCTGTAATTGACTACAAAGGATTTGCAACCAAGTATTAAAAAGTGAAAGTTTGATTTATGATTGTTAATCCGTCCCATTACTTTTGGTCCCTTAAAAAGTGGGAGGCACAAATATAAACTGTTGTAATTCCTACAACGTTCACCTGATTTGGATGTAAATTCCCTCAAATTAAAGCCGAAAGTCTGCAGGTAAAGCACAACTTGTTCCTTTCATTTCAAATCCATTGTGGTGGTGTATATAGCCAAAAACATTAGAATTGTATAGATGTCCCAATATTTATGGACCTGACTGTAAATATATATATATATATAAAAAAATTATATATATATATATATATTTTTTTTTTTTAATTTCAGGTACTTATATAGCGCTGTCAATTTATGCAGCGCTTTACATACACATTGTACATTCACATCAGTCCCTTCCCTCAAGGAGCTTACAATCTAAGGTCCTTAACTCACATTCATACACATGCTAGGGCCAACTTAGACAGGTTAACCTACCAGCATGTCTTTGGAGTGTGGGAGGAAACCGGAGCACCCGGAGGAAACCCACGCAGGCACAGGGAGAACATGCAAACTCCAGGCAGGTAGTGTCATGGTAGGGATTCGAACCAGCGACCCTTTTCCTGCCAGGCAAAGGTGCTATCCACTACACTATTGTAATATATAAATTATCATTTTATTGCCAACAGTGAGGACATTTGCAACTTCAGTCTTCTAGTGATCTGTCTGTGTAAAAATAGATATGTATATAATATTTTAATAAATATTGCATTTCATTTTTTTTCTAATATACATTTTCTACATAATTTTTTTTTTTTTTTTACTTTTGCATATTTTTATTTTATATATATATTTATAAATTGATGTATATAATATTTGAATAAATATTGCAATTAATTTTTCTCTAATATATTTTTATTACATTATATATATTTATATATATATATATATGTGTGTGTGTAATTATGTATATATTTTAATAAATATTGTCATCTCATTTGTTTTAGTGTATTTTAGTCGACTAGAATGGTATTCTGTTAGTCGGGTCGAGTAATTTTCTAGCAAAATAAATGATGGCTTTTACATGTGGGAGCGGAGTGCTAGAATTGGCCTGGGTGGCAAGGGGTTAACACCGCTTTAAGTTTCTGTGTGACCTCCCCGTAAACCAGAGACCCCACAGACACCAAATAATACAGTGGAGCCTCAGATTGCGAGTAACGCGGTTTACGAGCGCTTCACAATACGAGCTATCTTTTAAAAAGACGGGCAGGATTCAAGCATCTGGTGTATGTAATACCGTATGTGGCCAGAGGTGCGGGGGCGCTGGTGAGGCTCGGAGACGCTCATAGACACTCGGAGCACCCGGAAGTGTCAACCGTTAACCAAGTGTCTCAGAGCCTCACCAGCACCCCCGCATCTCTGGCCACATACAATACTGCATACACCAGCACCCCTGCACGTCTGGCCACATACAGTACTGCATACACCAGCACCCCTGCACGTCTGGCCACATACAGTACTGCATACACCAGCGCCCCCGCACCTCTGGCCACATACAGTACTGCATAAACCAGCCCTCCAGTACCTCTGGGCACGTACAGTACTGCATACACCAGTGCCCCCCGCACCTCTGGCCACATACAGTACTGCATACACCAGCACCCCCGCACCTCTGGCCACATACAGTACTGCATACACCAGCGCACGCCTCTGGCCACATACAGTACTGCATACACCAACACCTCTGGGCACGTACAGTACTGCATACACCAGTGCCCCCCGCACCTCTGGCCACATACAGTACTGCATACACCAGCACCCGCACCTCTGGCCACATACAGTACTGCATATACCAGCACCCCCACACCTCTGGCCGCATACAGTACTGCATACACCAACGCCTGCACCTCTGGCCACATACAGTACTGCATACACCAGTGCTCCCGCACATCTGGCCACATACAGTCCTGCATACATTAGCGCCCCCGCACCTCTGGCCACATACAGTACTGCATACAGCAGCGCCCGCACCTCTGGCCACATACAGTACTGCATAGACCAGCGCGCCCACACCTCTGACCACATACAGTACTGCATACACCAGCACCCCCGCACCTCTGGCCACATACAGTACTGCATACACCAGAGCCCCCGGCACCTCTGGCCACATACAGTACTGCATACACCAGCGCCCCCGCACCTCTGGCCACATACAGTACTGCATACACCAGCGCTGCCGCACCTCTGGCCACATACAGTACTGCATACACCAGCGCTGCCGCACCTCTGGCCACATACAGTACTGCATACACCAGCAGTGGTTGTGGAACAAATCATCTGCGTTTCCTATGGGGAAACTTGCATTGATATACGAGTACTTTGGATTACAAGCATTCTCCTGGAACAAATTATGTTTGTAATCCGAGGGTCCACTGTATAAAGTTTGGTTATTTTCTTTTTAAACAAATAATTTAAAAAAGAGAAATCCCAGAATACACCGGATGCCGGTTCTGGAGGAATATTATAGCAGATACATTGTTTCCATATCCTGAGTTTTGTTGCTTTCTTGCCCTGCAGGTGACAGGATCTTGGCCAGCGGGTCGGTTCAGCTGCCGCGGTTCACCTTGTTGGAATCGGGAAGCCTTCTCCTCAGCCCGGCTCACATTTCTGATATCGGAACCTACACCTGCACCGCCACCAATTCCCGGGGTGCCGACGAAGCCTCCGCCGATGTTATCGTGTGGGGTAAGGGAGATAGGTGATAGAATAATGCTATAGGTGCCTGGGTGAGAAAGTCACCGGCTTACTATAAATAATCCTATTAGCGTGTGATTGTTTTCAAAATCTTGTGTCCATGTATAGTTTGTAGTTCTGTATTTGGGGGATGCAGGGTCAGTACATGGGATGGGGGCGGGAGGGATGGCTGCCCTGGGCGCCATGGTTTACTGTAGGGATTAGACATGTGCAATTTGTTGCGTCCTGAATTCGTTTTTCAAAGAAATTCGACAAATTTGGAAATATTCGAATTAACGAAAACCCGTTTGACCAATTTTTCCAAAATCCGAAAATTTGGAAATTCGGAAATTGGAAAATCTAAAGATAAGGACGAAAATCCGAAATTCAAAAGAATGAAAATCTGAAAATAAGGACGAAAATCCCAAAATTCTAAAACCGAAAATTCAAAAATCCGAAATAACTATTACTATTAAATTATAGGTATTGGCATTTCTTTTCAAATTTGGCTGTTAGTGAACGTAAGGAATACGAAATAATCCGAAATAAAGAATGCCACATCTAAAGGAATGAACGTAATGAATTAATAATAATAAATCATAATTTTTTTATTTATTATTATTAATTTGTTACGTTCCATTTGTTTAGATGCGGCATTTGATATTTCGGATAATTAGTAACTTTGGATAAATTTGTATTCGTTGTGTTCACTTACAGCCAAATTTGAATGGAGATTCCAATACCTATAATTTAATAGTTATTATTAGTTATTCGAATTTTCCGAATTTTTGAACTTCCAAATTTTCGAATTTCAGAGTTTTCAAATTTCAGAATTTCCACATTTATTCGAAATAACGAATGACTCAAAAAATGTAAAAAAAGACGATTGGAACGAAAATGAATGAATTTTTTCGGCAGTGCACGTGTCTAGTAGGGATGGAAGCGCATTCTTTCTGTTGCAAGGCTGACAGGAGTAGTGGCAGCGACCGTGATTGTGACAAGCAAGCGACTGCTGGCTGTAGGATCCCCTAAGCTTCCACATGTTGAATGGGGGAGTTGCGCAGTTTAGCATCTGTGCCCTGGGCGCTGGGTGACCTTGTCCCGGCACTAGGGGGGATGGGTAGCAACATTTTCTCATTTTATTTACTGTACATGACGTGCTTTCTGGTAAGCAGTGGCCTCACATTGCTGTACTTCTTATCTCATGCTAGTCTATGGAAGCCGGTTTTCTAGATACCTCCCCATCATACCTATGAGTGTGTTGGACATTCCATTCCTAAACCATGGCTATTAATTCAGAGTTTGCGCCTATGGTGTTGGATGAGAAGACCTGGCTTATATGTTGGGCTCCACACTGGGTGCCAAAAAAATAGGCAGTAGGGATGTTGGGCAGTAGGGATGAGGTCAGGGCCCTGTACAGGACATTCAAGTTCCTCCACACCAAACTGGTCACACCATGTCTTTATGGAACTGCCTCCACTCTTATTGGATGGCTTCCAACAAAATTCCATTCAGGCAAAAGAGCATTTCTGAGGTCAGGTACTGAGGTTGGATAAGAAGACCTGGCTCACAACTGGTGTTCCAATTCATTCCAAAGGTGTTCAGTAGGGTTAAGGTCAGGGTTTCGTGCAGAATACTCGAGCTTCTATACCCATAACACTTATGTGTTACCTTGTTTGACATCCCATTCCAAAACCAATGCAATTAATATGGTCAGGTACTGATGTTGACTGAGAGAACCTGGCTCACAACTGGTGTTACAAGTCATCCCAAAGGTATTCAGTTGGGTTGAGGTCACTCTGCTCTTCAGGGAAAACCTTTCTCAAAATTTTGAAGGGTGTCTGTGGGACTTTGTCTCCATTTTGTGAGGTCAGCATTAATGTTGGATGAGAAGACCTGGCTCACCATTGGTGTTCAAGTTCATCCTAAAGGTGTTCAGTAGGGATGAGGTCAGGGCCCTGTACAGGACATTCAAGTTCCTCCACACCAAACTGGTCACACCATGTCTTTATGGAGCTGCCTCCACTGTTCTTGGATGGCTTCCTACACAATTCCATTCAGGCAAATGAGCATTTCTGAGGTCAGGTACTGAGGTTGGATAAGAAGACCTGGCTCACAACTGGTGTTCTAATTCATTCCAAAGGTGTTCAGTAGGGTTGAGGTCAGGGCTCCATGCAGAATACTCGAGCTTCTATACCCATAAAACCTATGTGTTACCTTGTTTGACATCCCATTCCAAAACCAAGGCAATTAATATGGTCAGGTACTGATGTTGACTGAGAGAACCTGGCTCACAACTGGTGTTACAAGTCATCCCAAAGGTATTCAGTTGGGTTGAGGTCACTCTGCTCTTCTGGGAAAACCTTTCTCAAAATTTTGGAGGGTGACTGTGGGACTTTGTCTCCATTTTGTGAGGTCAGCATTAATGTTGGATGAGAAGACCTGGCTCACCATTGGTGTTCAAGTTCATCCTAAAGGTGTTCAGTAGGGATGAGGTCAGGGCCCTGTACAGGACATTCAAGTTCCTCCACACCAAACTGGTCACACCATGTCTTAATGGAACTGCCTCCACTCTTATTAGATGGCTTCCTAGAAAATTCCATTCAGGCAAAGGAGCATTTCTGAGGTCAAGTACTGAGGTTGGATAAGAAGACCTGGTGGCTCACAACTGGTGTTCCAATTCATTCCAAAGGTGTTCAGTAGGGTTGAGGTTAGAGCTCCGTGCAGAATACTCGAGCTTCTATACCCATAACCCCTATGTGTTACCTTGTTTGACATCCCATTCCAAAACCAAGGCAATTAATATGGTCAGGTACTGATGTTGACTGAGAGAACCTGGATCACAACTGGCGTTACAAGTCATCCCAAAGGTATTCAGTTGGGTTGAGGTCACTCTGCTCTTCTGGGAAAACGTCACAAAATTTTGGAGGGTGTCTGTGGGAGTTTGACTCCATATTGTGAGGCCAGCATTAATGTTGGATGAGAAGACCTGGCTCACCATTGGTGTTCAAGTTCATCTGAAAGGTGTTCAGTAGGGTTGAGGTCAGGGATCTGTACAAGACACTCGAGTTCCTCCACACTAATCTAGTCACACCATGTCTTTATGGAGCTGGCTTTGTACACACAGTAATGGTGGAATAGAAAAAGGTCTTCCCAAGGTTGGAAGTGGATGAATGGGAACCGGTTCTTCTCATCCTAACATCAATTGTTTAAAATGTCTTTGTATGATGGATTATCAGTACCCTTCACTGGAGACATCCCCACGCCATCATTTGGAGGGGGTCCACAAATGTTTGGCCATATAGTATATATATTAGCAGTTAAACATCCCTTTCCAAGACCAGATTAGAAATATGGAGTTGGTCCCCCTTGTGGCCATAAAACCCTCCACTCTTCTGGAAAGACTTTCCACAAGATTTTGTAGGGTGTCTGTGGGAAGTTATACCCATTTGTGAGGTGAGGTACTGATTTGGATGAGAGGACCTGGATCACATGTTCAGCTTCACATTGGGCACCAAAAAAAAAAAGAAGCAAAAGACCCGGCATAGAAGTGGCATTCCAGTTCATCCCAAGGGGGTTTTTTATTACATTTTTTTTTTTTTACACATTATGATTGCTTATAACAGTGAATTTCACTGGTTTAAGCAACCATTTTTACTGAATGAAACTGATTCATTCATTGAGTATTGCTGTGATTGGCCACAGCTAATCACATGGTACAGATGGACTGTGGCCGTGTCTGTACAATGTGATCACTGTGACTAATCACAGCTAGCAACACAATTGTATACAATGGATGACATGAAAGGAAGCCATCCATTGTTTACATTTGAATTGTGATCTGCTGTGATTGGTCACCGTGATCACATGGCACCGACAGTAGGACAGTACACCAATCAGCCATTGACTGTGTCCGATAGACACAGCTGGTGACAGATCACGCATATGACATCCACCCGGATCGACGAAAATGACGCTTGGCCGTCATTTTGCCATAGGCTGGGAGGGAACTGGTTAAAATCTAGTAATACATTCTGCACATGCTTAGCCTCATCCTGCTCTGCACATGCTCAGCCTCATCCTGCTCTGCACATGCTCAGCCTCATCCTGCTCTGCACATGCTCAGCCTCATCCTGCTCTGCACATGGTCAGCCTCACCATGCTCTGCACATGCTCAGCCTGGCCCTGCTCTGCACATGCTCAGCCTCACCCTGCTCTGCACATGCTCAGCCTCACCCTGCTCTGCACATGCTCAGCCTCACCATGCTCTGCACATGCTCAGCTTCACCGTGCTCTGCACATGCTCAGCATCACCGTGCTCTGCACATGCTCAGCCTCATCCTGCTCTGCACATGCTCAGCCTCACCGTGCTCTGCACATGCTCAGCCTCACCGTGCTCTGCACATGCTCAGTCTCACTCTGCTCTGCACATGCTCAGCCTCACCGTGCTCTGCACATGCTCAGCCTCACTCTGCTCTGCACATGCTCAGCCTCACTCTGCTCTGCACAGGCTCAGCCTCACCCTGCTCTGCACATGCTCAGCCTCACTCTGTTCTGCACATGCTCAGCCTCGCCCTGCTCTGCACATGCTCAGCCTCATCCTGCTCTGCACATGCTCAGCCTCATCCTGCTCTGCACATGCTCAGCCTCACCGTGCTCTGCACATGCTCAGTCTCACTCTGCTCTGCACATGCTCAGCCTCACCGTGCTCTGCACATGCTCAGCCTCACTCTGCTCTGCACATGCTCAGCCTCACTCTGCTCTGCACAGGCTCAGCCTCACCCTGCTCTGCACATGCTCAGCCTCACTCTGTTCTGCACATGCTCAGCCTCGCCCCGCTCTGCACATGCTCAGCCTCACCCTGCTCTGCACATGCTCAGCCTCACCCTGCTCTGCACATGCTCAGCCTCGCCCTGCTCTGCACATGCTCAGCCTCGCCCTGCTCTGCACATGCTCAGCCTCACTTTGCTCTGCACATGCTCAGCCTCACCCTGCTTTGCACATGCCCAGCCTCCCCCTGCTCTGCCGATGCTCAGTTGCTCTCTATTTTTAGGCACTGCTAAGCAGAATTAAACCCTCCTATCCTTTACAGCCAAAGAAGCTGCTTCTGTTTGGTCTGCAACCGCCATGGTGCTGCACATGTGATCAGTTATGACACCGGCCATTTCTTGGTTTGACAGCTTGGTTGAGAGTGCAAGCAAATGTGACAGTTAGCAATCCCGGCATTCCAGGAATGTAACTGTTTTTCGAAACCATTAAATTGATGGGCTCAGTTCCACTTTAAGTTTTACTGCTGCTCAGAGGCTTTGGGCTTCAGCTATGTGGCAGCCTCCAGCAAGAAGTAACAGGAGCAATGCTGGAGGCAAGGTACAGCACACACTAACGTGGGTAGCAGAATTATTCACGTGGAATGTATGTTGCATGTATGTATCACATGCCTGACGAAGGGGCCCTGCGCGGCTCCGAAACATTGCACTTTTCTGTGATGTGATCTTTTCAATAAAGAAAACTTTGGACGAGGATCCACGGTGTGCTGATGAATATGTACACTTGAATGTATGTTGCTGGCTGAAGAATATTATTTTGTACACAGACAGAATGCCCCCCAGAAATGCAATATGGCCACCTGGAGGCGCTCTGTACACAGATGGTATACAGAGCGCCCCCCAGAAATGCAATATGGCCACCTGGAGGCGCTCTGTACACACATGGTATAAAGAACGCCCCCCACCAGAAACATAATTTCCTGCTTGTGCAATTGGCTGACTTATTTTCCCTGAAGTCTGCACTAAAATACAAGTCAGATTTTGGGCATCCCCTGCAACAAAAATTTAATTTTTGGTGTGATACTCCCGAAGGGAAATCACGTCTAAAGGGATGCAGATCCTGACACTTTCCTCATTAGAGCCCTGCAGGTGCAGCAGCTGATTGATAATTATAAAGTTACTCCCATTCACATTCACTTTGACCATGGACACAGAGAAACAAACATCTATTTCTTCAGAATAACAAAAAGTCGGAATCTGCAACAAAGTTTGCTACAATTCCTGCAATGTACAGAGATGACCCAGAGGGGGAGGGGAGGGGTTCACAATGAACGTGGAGTTAATTTTCAATGATGTGAATACCTGGAAAGATGTTCATGAAGTAGATGAGTGCGTTTTATTCCAGAAAGAAGAATTCAATTAAAATCAATTAAAATTGTCCTTCAGAGCTGCACAATAACCTGCTTTGTACACCTCACCGGCACAACAATACTCAGTGTATGAAGGGATAGAAGTACTGAGCTTCTTTTATTACTCATTGCAGTTACATTTGTTTCATATTCACTTTGTGTACCAATAGAATAATGCAATTCACACCTCATCCTTCATACCCAGAACTCTCCAAAATCCTGAAGGAACTCCTATCATAAATGTTGTAATGTGAAAAGAAAATCTATATATATATTATAACATAGATGGTATCAGTAGGGCAGAGGACGGTGTCAGTAGGGCAGAGGACGGTGTCAGTAGAGCAGTGGACGGTGTCAGTAGAGCAGTGGACGGTGTCAGTAGAGCAGTGGACGGTGTCAGTAGAGCAGTGGATAGTGTCAGTAGGGCAGAGGATGGTGTCAGTAGAGCAATAAACGGTGTCAGTAGGGCAGTGGACGGTGTCAGTAGGGCAGTGGAGGGTGTCAGTAGAGCAGTGGACGGTGTCAGTAGAGCAGTGGATAGTGTCAGTAGAGCAGAGGAGAGTGTCAGTGGAGCAATGGACAGTGTCAGTAGGGCAGAAGACGGTGTCAGTAGAGCAATAAACGGTGTCAGTAGGGCAGTGGACGGTGTCAGTAGGGGGAGACGGGATGACTGTGGCAGGTGACGGGATGACTGTGG
>BLSH010352667.1:459561-482654 GCA_018402905.1 Glandirana rugosa | reverse complement strand
GTTTCCCTTCCCCCGGTGATCAGACTGTGCATTGTAACTTTGTAGGAGGAGGAGGAAGCAGTTCCTCAGTCTCCCCTCCCCCCAGTGATCAGGCTGTACATTGTAACTTATATATATTAGCATTTTGATTGTGTAATTGAGATTGAAAAGAGGAGATTAAGGGGGGATATGATCAACATGTACAAGTATATAAGTGGTCCATATAGTGAACTTGGTGTTGAGTTATTTACTTTAAGGTCATCACAAAGGACAAGGGGGCACTCTTTACGTCTAGAGGAAAAAAGATTTCATCTACAAATACAGAAAGGTTTCTTCACAGTTAGAGCTGTGAAAATGTGGAATAGACTCCCCCCAGAGGTGGTTTTGGGCAGCACAGTTGATTGCTTTAAAAAAGGCCTGGATTCTTTCCTTAACCACTTCAGCCCCGGAAGAATTTTGCACTTTAGGACCGGACTTTTTGCGATTCGGCGCTGCGTCGCTTTAACTGACAATTGCGCAGTCGTGCGACGTTGCACCCAAACAAAATTTGCGTCCTTTTTTTCCCACAAATAGAGCTTTCTTTTGGTGGTATTTGATCGCCTCTGCGTCATTTCTGATCGCCGCTATAAACAAAAGAAGAGCGACCATTTTGCAAAAACCCCCAAATTTCTTACTTTTTGCTAAAATTCAAATCCAAAAAAAAAATATAAAAAAACTTTTTTTTTCACCGTTTTTGGCCGATTTATATTCGTCCTCATATTTGCGATAAAAAAAATTGCAATCGGCGTTCATTGATTGGTTTGCGCAAAAGTGGCCGCGTTTACGGATGATGAGAATTCATTTCTGGGGTTTTTATTTTTTTTTAATTTTTTACTAGTAATGCGGGCGATCTGCGATTTTTAGCGATAATGCGATATTGCGTCGGACATGTCTGACATTTTTGACACTTTTTTGGGACCAATGACATTTATTCAGCGAACAGAAATTTAAATGTCCACTGATTACTGTATAAATGTCATTGGCAATGAAGGGGTTAACCAGCAGGGGGCAGTGAAGGGGTTAACTGTGTTCCCTGGGTGTTCTTACTGTGGGGGGGTTGGGCAAACATGGGCATGAGAGATCTAACTGATCCCAGTGACAGGGATCAGTAGATCTCTCATGCCCCACTGACAGGGCGGGGAACCGCCGTGTTTACATCGGCGGTTCCCCGTTCTTTCTCTGTTGCCGCTCATCGCGGCTCGCCGGCGGACATCGGGTCCGCCCGAGCCGCGGGCACACTCCCCAGGAGTGCGGCGGGCGCGCGCCCCCTGGTGGCCAAATGCGAATCGCCGCTTATTTATGGCGATTCGCGCAGCGCTCCCCCACTGCCGCCGTGAAAACACGCGCGCGGTGGGGAACCGGTTACAGTAAATAATATAACTGGGTGATAACATTTATAGGTAAAGTTGATCCAGGGAGAATCAGATTGCCTCTCAGGGAATCAGGAAGGAATTTTTTCCCCCGTTATAGCAAATTGGATCATTGGCTTTGCTGGGGTTTTTTGCCTTCCTCTGGATCAACTGTGGGTGAAGGATTGTATATGGGATTGTTTGTTTTTATATATAAATTTTTTTTTTTTTTTTTTTTTTGGTGGAACTAGATCAGCGGTTCTCAACACGTGGGTTGCAACCCCCTGTGGGGTCGATTGCCGATTTCCAGGGGGTCGCGACGCTGCACGTCTTGCTGCAATCTAGAGACAGACCCAACTCCATAGCACGTCTGTCTTGTCGAGCAGTAGGTCCCTTCCGGGAAAGGAGAGACCACACGGAAGTGACGTTTGGCCGCCGCCATCTTGCTACACCCTGTACTCTGACTTCTAACTGCATCCTTAATGCGGACGAGTGTACTATGATGGCGGCGACGGAACTTCCGTTTTCAAACTTGATGGGTCACAGATTCTGATGAAACACAGAGTAACAGGTAAGTCAGACACTGACTGGACTAAGGGACAAGGCATAATTTATTTATATATAACCTTCCAAATTGGTTCCTCAAAAGTGGGTATACAGTTATTGTACTTCATGCCAGTGCTAGATCACCCAAACAACCGTGATGTGCCCCCACTTTCTGAATTGTGCACTTCCCAGAATACAGTATAATAAGGCCTGATCAGAACATGGGTCTTTCAGTCATTTGTACTGGTTACTGAGTAACCAATACAAATGATTGAAAGACCCATGTTCTGATCAAGCCTTATACCTAGGGTTGCCACCATTTCTTCAAGTCAAACCCGAACACTTTAGCGGCGCACAGCTATTTTTTTATAGTATGAACTATACATATATTTTGCAATTAAATAGCATTTCTAATTATGTGAAGTTAATCACAAGAGTGCCCCTTTACATCAGAGTCCACAGAGTTCCCCTTTTACATCTGAACTTGCAGAGTTCCCTTACGCTGTAAAGGGGGACTCAGCAGACTCTAATGTAAGGGAAAACTCTGGGAACTCTAACATAAGGGATGCTCTGGGAGCCCTGATTTAAGGGAGGGCACTGAGAACTCTGATGTATAAAGAGGACTCTGATGTAAGGGGGAACACTGTGGTCTCTGGTGTCAAGGGAAACTCTGATGTAAGGGGTGCTCTGAGAACCCTGATTTACCTTTGTGTACTCACTCAGAAGCAGGAGATAGAAGAGAGCAGACTTCAGTCACGCACAGGGATGGATGGTGAGCTCACTCACCCCTTGGCAGTTAGCACCTCTCATCCAGATGTATCTGAGGTTGCTAGCAGGGCCGGCTCTACCACTAGGCGGAGTAGGCAGCCGCCTAGGGCGCACTGCCGCCTAGGGGCGCCTGGCCACTCTTGATCTGTCACTGGCTGCTCTGCATTGATTCATGTAAAAACTGACACTGTCTGATTGAGATAATAAGATTGTATTATCACATGCCATTTACAAATGTATATAGAAATAGTGACTGGTGTGCTAAATACCCTCCCTCCGCCCCCACCCCCCGTGAAGCTGTATTTGATGGGCATAGGTGAGGCTGTATTGATTGGCGCTGGTGAAGCTGTATTTGAAGGGCGCTGGTGAGGCTGTATTTGATTGGCACTGATTAGGCTGCAATTCATTGGCGCTGATCAGGCTGGGCAGGGACAAGGGGGTGGAGTCAGGGGTGGAGCCAAGGGGGGGCGGCAAAATGAGGCTTCGCCTAGGGTGTCAAAAATCCTTGCACCAGCCCTGGTTGCTAGACTTCAAATTTCCAGTCCTGAGTTTCTTTTTCTGAGGCACAGTGCTGGGGATTGGAGTGTGGGCAGACACAGAGGGGTAGGGGCGGGAGGAAGAGGAGTAGATCAAGCCCTCTCTCCTCTCCCATCTGTGTGTGTGGTATTAGTGCTGGCTTTGGGCTATGTGAAATAGAGTGTAACAGACACTCTTGGCTTACGCAACTGCAGCCCTGCTGAGAGGCCATAGTCTGGTCTGAATAATGTGTCCGGGTTTCAGGAGGCCTGAAACCCGGACGCATGATTCCAAACCCGAACTGTCCGGGTGAATCCCGGGCAGGTGGCAACCCTACTTATACCGCATCCTGATGAGTGAACAATTCAGAAGGTGGTGGACCATCACGGGTGTTTGGGTGCTATACACTTTGTATACCTAGCATTGGCATGGAAAAAACACTTTTGAGGAACCAACTGGGACGCTTATATATAAATGATATGTTTTTTTTCTTGCACAGTCACATAATGTTGGGCTTATTTATTCACAATATATTGATTGATTGTTGATGTTAACAGAAGTATAGGAATTATAATATTTTACACATAGGTTAGCGCAGTCATTCTAGTGTACTAATAAAAACATATATGGTGTCACAAAGGCTGTTTTCACACTGGGGCGGTAAAGCATCGCTACTTTCAGCTGCGCTTTTCCGCTGTTATAGCGGCACTATGACGCCGCTATGACGTTTTTAACCCACAAGGGGTTAAAACAGGGTTAACCACTTGCCGACCGCCAATCGGCATCTGACGGCGGCAAAGTGGCTCGTTCCCGCAAAACGCCGTCATACGACGGCGGCTGCGGGAACGAGTTTAGTGAGCGCTCGCGCGCCACCGAAGGCGCGCCCGTGCGCTCACTGTGTTTGGGGAGGGCCAGGGAGCGGGTGCGGCGGATTCGATTGCCGCCGGCTACCCGCGATGGCCCCACCGGAGCGAAGGAGCGGAGGTCCGTGTATGTAAACACAGACCTCCGCTCTGTGTGAGGGGGAAGGGCTGTGATCACAGCCTTCCTGTACGTGAAGGCTGTGATCACTTCCCTTCCCCTGTTAGGGCAGCCCCCATACAGTTAGAACACGCCCAGGGAACACAGTTAACCCTTAGAGCGCCCCCTGCAGGTTAACCCCTTCACTGCCAATGGCATTTACACAGTAATCAGTGCATTTTTATAGCACTGATCGCTGTATAAATGCCAATGGTCCCAAAAAAGTGTCAAAATGTTCCGACATGTCCGCTGAAATATCGCAGTACCGCAAAAAATCGCAGATCGCCGCCATTACTAATAAAAAATAAAAAAAAAATAAAAACCCCAAAAATGAATTCTCATCATCCGTAAACGCGACCACTTTTGCGCAAACCAATCAATAAACGCCGATTGCGATTTTTTTAATCGCAAATATGAGGAAGAATATAAATCGGCCAAAAACGGTGAAAAAAAATGTTTTTTTATATTATTTTTTTTTTGGATTTGTATTTTAGCAAAAAGTAAGAAATTTGGGTTTTTTTGCAAAATTGTTGCTCTTCTTTTGTTTATAGCGGCGATCAGAAATGACGCAGCGGTGATCAGCATCTGACGGCGGCAAAGTGGCTCGTTCCCGCAAAACGCCGTCATACGACGGCGGCTGCGGGAACGAGTTTAGTGAGCGCGCGCGCGCCCCGCCGAAGGCGCGCCCGTGCGCTCACTGTGTTTGGGGAGGGCCAGGGAGCGGGTGCGGCGGCTTCGATTGCCGCCGGCTACCCGCGATGGCCCCCCCGGAGCGAAGGAGCGGAGGTCCGTGTATGTAAACACAGACCTCCGCTCTGTGTGAGGGGGAAGGGCTGTGATCACAGCCTTCCTGTACGTGAAGGCTGTGATCACTTCCCTTCCCCTGTTAGGGCAGCCCCCATACAGTTAGAACACGCCCAGGGAACACAGTTAACCCTTAGAGCGCCCCCTGCAGGTTAACCCTTTCACTGCCAATGGCATTTACAGAGTAATCAGTGCATTTTTATAGCACTGATCGCTGTATAAATGCCAATGGTCCCAAAAAAGTGTCAAAATGTTCCGACATGTCCGCCCCAATATCGCAGTACCGCAAAAAATCGCAGATCGCCGCCATTACTAATAAAAAATAAAAAAAAAATAAAAACCCCAAAAATGAATTCTCATCATCCGTAAACGCGACCACTTTTGCGCAAACCAATCAATAAACGACGATTGCGATTTTTTTAAATCGCAAATATGAGGAAGAATATAAATCGGCCAAAAACGGTGAAAAAAAATGTTTTTTTATATTTTTTTTTTTTTTTGGATTTGTATTTTAGCAAAAAGTAAGAAATTTGGGTTTTTTTGCAAAATTGTTGCTCTTCTTTTGTTTATAGCGGCGATCAGAAATGACGCAGCGGTGATCAAATACCATCAAAAGAAAGCTCTATTTGTGGGAAAAAAGGACGCAAATTTCGTTTGGGTACAACGTCGCACGACCGCGCAATTGTCAGTTAAAGCGACGCAGCGCCGAATCGCAAAAAGGGCTCCGGTCCTAAAGCTGGAAATCCTTCCGGGGCTGAAGTGGTTAAAAGTGCCGGCGCGCCGCGCTTCCGAGGTGGGGTCTCCACACCTTGGGAAATTTTATCAAGGGGTCACACCACTAGGAAGGTTGAGAACCACTGAACTAGATGGGCTTGTGTCTTTTTTCAACCTGACTAACTATGTAATATTTGTTCACAGACGCCCCGTGGACAATCCTCTTTGCAAACATGGACCCGGACTACTCGTCCCTCGTGGTGAAGAACCTCACCCCGGCCCGCTCCTATCAGTTCCGCCTCTGTGCTGTGAATGACGTTGGCAAAGGGCAGTTCAGCAAAGAAACTGAAAGGTAAGTCTGTCGCCCCCTATTGGATGGGAGGGTAAGTGACTGTCGCTGGATCCCCTGATTGCTCTCCCTCCATGGGGGGGGGAATCGTAGAAGAAATGTATTGGAGTGTTTACACCCACAGAGGGGACACTGAGAGGAGAATAAAAAAGAAAAGTTCTAAACATTAGAATCATCCAGTAAACACAACCTGAATAGAGCAACGCGTTTCGGAGGCCTAAAAACGCCTCCTCATCAGGGCCTAAAGTAATTTATAACAACATATAAATATACTTCCATGTACAATCAATCAGTATTAAACCCAAACCCAGAAATGTCCTATATTGCAGCTTACCAATCATTAGATGTGGCGTCTGCATTCCTTTTCTTTTTTTAGGCTTTTTCCCCCCTCTCCTTTCACCTGGTGATCTGGCCAGTAACACACCTCCTGTATTAGACCCCCCCCCACTCTGGAGGAAGGAGCACAGGGGGCACCTTTGGACATCAGCAGAGTTAAACAAATTTATGTAAATAACTAAACTAAACACATTTTTTTTTCCGTTCTGCGCGGGTCTAACCCGGGCCGCTCTGTGCAAAACTATTACACAGAGCGGGTAAGTATGACATGTTTATTATTTGTTTTGTTTTTTAAATTCGAACCTTAAATGCCCCCTCCCCACCCGCATGATGGGAATTCCCTGTAATGTAAAAGCCGTCCTAGTAGCTGATTAGCTGCTGGATTTCTTTTACAGGCAGCGGAAGGTGACGCCACCCATTGGCACCTCTCTGGGCTCTCCCATTCCATCGGGGAGCCTGGAGATCCGATCCTGGCTGCGGCGCCGAGTTACCACCACAGAGCTGGCCGAGGACCGGATGGTTCCCAGCCATCTCCGTGACCCTGGGAGGCCAGAAGCAATGCCATGACGTCACTTCCGGCAGATAAACGCTGCCCTTTTTTTTTTTTCCTAGAAAGCCGAGATGGATTTCTTTTTTTTTATTGATCCGATGCTTTCCAGGGTAGAGGGGAGATTCAGGGGTCTTATTGACCCCAGATCTCTCCATAAAGAGGACCTGTCATCCTTCATTCTATCACAAGAAATGGCACTTTGCTACAATGTAAAGTAGTGAGTGTACAGCTTGTATAACAGTGTAAATTTACTGTCCCCTGATCCCCTGGTGATCGTCAATTAAACATCAATTAGCAATCAATTAGATATCGATTGGATAACATCCCTGCTGAATAGAACCCTAGCATATCTGCTTACTATAGATCAGGGGTAGGCAACCAGTAGCCCTCCAGATGTTGTGAAACTACATTTCCCATGAGGCATTGCAAGGCTGGTGGTTATAATAACTCCCAGATGCATGATGGGACTTGTAGTTCTGCAACAGCTGGAGGGCCCCAGGTTGCCTACCCCTGCTATAGATGGTGTCAAAAATACATAATAAATGAACAATCACCAGTTAGAGATGAATCCATCTGTGATTTATTAATGTGTGGGCATTTCATAGATGGATTCATGGTCCATGAACAAATCCTTGTTATCCAATCGACATGTAATTGATTGTTAATTGATGTTTAACCACTTCAGAACCCCGGGAGGATTTACCCCCCGTTCCTGACCACAGCACTTGTTGCGATACGGCGCTGCGGCGCTTTTACTGACAATGGCGCGGTCGTACGGCGTTGTACCCAAACAAAATTGATGTCCTTTTTTCCCCCCACAAATAGAGCTTTGGTGGTGGTATTTGATCGCCTCTGCATTTTTGTTTTTTTTTTTTCACTATAAACAAAAGAGCGACAATTTTAAAGAAAAAAAAAATATTTTTTTTTTACTTTTTGCTATAATACAAATCCAAAAAAACAAAAAACAAAACTAAAAAAAACAAAACGTATTCATCGGTTTTGGTCAATTTATATTCTTCTACATTTGTGGTAAAAAAAAAAAAAAACGCAATCGGCGTATATTGATTTGCGCAAAAGTTGCCGCGTTTACAAACCATGAGAAATCATTTAAGGCGTTTTTACTATTTTTTTTTTTTTTTAATAATGGCGGCGATCTGCGATTTTTTTTTATCGGGACTGCAATATTTCAGCAGACAGATCGGACATTTATGACACTTTTTTGGAACCGTTGACATTTATACAGCGATCAGATCTAAAAAGAGCTACTGATTACTGTATAAATGTCATTGGCAGTGAAGGGGTTAACGTGCAGGGGGAGATCTAGGGGGTAACTGTGTTCCCTAGGCGGTGTTCTAACTGTGAGGGGGCTGGGCTGCCAGGGGCAGCAGAGATCTAACTGATCCCAGTGACAGGGATCAGTAGATCTCTGACATGCCGCCTGTGAGAATGGGGAACCGCCTTGTTTACATCGACAGTTCCCCGTTCTTCTGTACAGGGCGATTGCGGGTCGCCAGCAGACGTAGAGTCCGCCCGACCCGCGGCCACACTCACGCAGAGTGCAGCGGGCATGAGATCTGCGCAGGGGAGCAAACTTGCCGCAGTAATGCACGCAAGGCGGCCGGCAAGTGGTTAATTGAGGATCACCATTTTTCTTGTGTTCATGCTTGTATATATACCTGCTTATGTGCATAAGTATTTTGAGCTATGATTAAGCACCCAGTAGAGGTGCGAAACGCGTCAGCTTGTACTTGTAGTTCAGCACTGTTATATCCATGTATATCGGATAAAGAGATTGCACAGGAGTGCGGCCATTCAGCCTATTTTCTGTTCTATGTGCCTGTTTGCACCCTCCACGCGGTGATAGAGGATTTGGAGCAGCAGGGAGAGAGGAATAACCCTGGAGCGATGTTGTTTCATTGAATTCGGATCGATCGAAAATTGATTGACTGATTCGAATCCTCTGTGGAAAATAGCTGGTTGGTAAGGAGCGGGCTGGGAAGCTGCCGCGTCCCTAATAACTGATGAGTCATCAGCTGTCAGCGGGCTTCCCCACTGAGAGCTGAAATGTAAATAAAAGAATGCCGGCATTGAAAAATTCTGCGAAAAAAACAGCGTGCCCCCCACCAAATCCATACCGGGCCCGTTGGGTCTGGTATGGATTTTATAGGGAACCGGCTTACATGTGAAGTCATGTTGGAACAGGAAGGGGCCATCCCCAAACTCTTCCCACAAAGTTGGGAACATGAAATTGTCCAAAATGTCTCGGTGTGCTGACGCCTTAAGAGTTCCCTTCATTGGAACTAAGGGGCCAAGCCCAACCCCTGAAAAACAACCCCACCCCATAATCCCCCCTCCACCAAATGGTTTGGACCAGTGAACAAAGCAAGGTCCATAAAGACATGGATGAGAGCGTTTGGGGTGGAGGAACTTGACTGGCTATCGGGTTGAGGTCAGGCCAGTCAAGTTTCTCCACCCCATACTCACTCAAGAGTTCCCTTCACAGGAACTAAGGGGCCAAGCCCAAGCCCTAAAAAAACAACCCCACACCTCATTTCCCCCCTCCACCAAATGTTTTGGACCAGTGAACAAAGCAAAGTCCATAAAGACATGGATGAGAGAGTTTGGGGTGGAGGAACTTGACTGGCTATCGGGTTGAGGTCAGGCCAGTCAAGTTTCTCCACCCCATACTCACTCAAGAGTTCCCTTCACTGGAACTAAGGGGCCAAGCCCAACCCCTGAAAAACAACCCCACACCATAACCCCCCCCCCCCCCACCACCACCAAATGATTTGAAGCAGTGCACAAAGCAACCTCCATAAAGACATGGATGAGCGAGTTTGGTGTGGAGGAACTTGACTGGCCTTCAGAGTCCTAACCTCAACCTGATAGAACACCTTTGGGATAAATTAGAGCGGAAACTGAGGAGCCAGGCCTTCTCATCCAACATCACTGCTTGACCTCACCAATGGAAGAATGGTCAAACATTCCCATAGACACTCCCAAACCTTGTGGACGCCCTTCCCAGAAGAGTTGAAGCTGTTACAGCTGCAAAGGGTGGGCCAACTCAATATTGAACCCTACGGACTAAGACTGGGATGCCATTAAAGTTCATGTGCGTGTAAAGGCAGGCGTCCCAATACCTTTAGTAATATAGTGTTGGTACTGTACATATATTATTATTTTGTAGTTTTTATTTATTTATTTATTTATTTTTACCATTAATTAATTTATTTTATTTTTCTTCAGTAGGTGGAGTTAGTTTTTCAGTAAAGGGTTTATCTTCAAAGTCCGGCTCCGGCGTCTCTTCTTACCCAGCTAGACCACAATCCGCATATCTCAGGGATGCTGCAGCTGCTGCGGTCCTAGGAGAAATGCAAGAAGGCGGAATTTGGAACATTAGAGAGCCATTGTTCTCCATTGTTCTATTCTCTCGGAAAACATCTTCCCCGCATTTCTCTTTTTTTTGCAGGTGTACCTAGGGAGCCAATTACACGGGGAGTGACTTTGTTAGGCATAATCAGCCGTTGCAGCGACAAGTGTTAAACAGAATATCTAATAGATCTTGTTGTTCTGATGGCTGCCGGGGGCCCTTTGAAGTCCGGTTAGATCCCCAGCAGCGCAGCCTGTTGTATTGTTCCCTTCCCCCGCCCTATGATAAGTGAAAAGGTTCGGTGACTGTGAAGCGTTTCTCTGGCGGATTATCCGAAAATTCCTGAGCTGTTGATTTGGGGAGCAGAGAGACGCATACGTTCCACTCGCCGCATCCGGTGTCCTCTCTCTCCAGGTTCCGGAACCCCTCGGGCTCGTTCTGTGCCGGAAGAGGGTGACTAGGAAAGTCGCTTATGGCCGGGCATTTCCAAGCATTTGTTCCAGGGAGAAAAACACTCCCCACCAATGGCGTCCGTAAAAAAACATGGCGGACGGTTCCGTCCGATCTGAGAATTGTAGAAATGTTTCCGTGCAGCAAGACTGAAAATCCAGATCATGGCGCCGACCTCTCCGAATAATCGAAGGGTGGAGCTTTTTGTAGGATGCAGTAGGAAATATTTCAGATCCCTTGAAAGGAGAATTCCAAGTATGGAAACTATTCCTTAGTTACATTGTTCCAACTTGGACCAGCTATATATATATATATACCGTACCTGAGGGATCCTCTAGTACAGACGTCTCCAAACTTTCTAAACAAAGGACCAGTTTATTGTCCTTCAGACTATAGCGGGGCAGACTGTAACCAGTGGGAATAATTAACGCCCCATCATTGGTGTCAGTGGGAGGAATAGTGCCCCATCGTTGGTGTCAGTGGGATGAATAGTGTCCCATCATTGGTGTCAGTGGGATGAATAGTGCCCCATCATTGGTGTCAGTGGGAGGAATAGTGCCTCATCATTGGTGTCAGTGGAAGGAATAGTGCCCCATCATTGGTATCAGTGGGTGGAATAGTGCCCCATCATTGGTGTTAGTGGGAGGAATAGTGTCCCATCATTGGTATCAGTGGGAGGAATAGTGTCCCATCATTGGCATCAGTGGGAGGAATAGTGTCCCATCATTGGTGTCAGAGGGTGGGATAATACCCCAAGGGCATATAAAAACAAGTGAAGGGCTGCATCTGCCCCCCCCCTCCCCCCAGGCCGCAGTTTGTAAATCACTGCATAGACACATCTACTACAGTGATCTTCACTAGTTTATACAATATCTATAAAATATTTAAACATTTTTAAACTCCTAAGCGAGTAAACTGTTCAATGGGGACTTTGTTATAAAAATCTAATGATAAATACATTTTATAAAGAAACCATTTTACAGGGAAAGAAAAGAAAGAGAAAAGGTCTATTTCTTTAAAAAACCCAAATTGTAATGACGCGGTGCAGAGAAGCATTATAATCACTGTTATATCACACAAGGGGGTTCCTTTGTGTTATAACATTCTCATTAAATTATTTCTCTACATGATCTCATTATGCTTTGGGTAATTTCCTTTTTTTTTTTAATGGATTTTATATAATATGTAGCTACTATTAGATTTAAAGTTTTCATTGAACTATTTATGACATTAATTTTTACATATTTTTAGAATTGATATAT
Source organism: Glandirana rugosa (assembly GCA_018402905.1). NCBI lineage: Eukaryota > Metazoa > Chordata > Amphibia > Anura > Ranidae > Glandirana > Glandirana rugosa. The sequence goes on along the minus strand of BLSH010352667.1, from coordinate 470,602 downwards.
GTTTAGATACTATATATTACCAAAAGTATTGGGACACCTGCCTTTACACGCACATGAACTTTAATGGCACCCCAGTCTTAGTCTGTAGGGTTCAATATTGAGTTGGCCCACGCTTTGCAGCTATAACAGCTTCAACTCTTCTGGGAAGGCCGTCCACAAGGTTTAGGAGTGTCTATGGGAATGTTTGACCGTTCTTCCAGAAGAGCATTTGTGAGGTCAGGCAGTGATGTTGGACGAGAAGGCCTGGCTCCAAGTCTCCAATTCATCCCAAAAGTGTCCTATTGGGTTGAGGTCAGGCCAGTCAAATTTCTCCATGCCAAACTCGCTCATCCATGTCTTTATGGACCTTGCTTTATGCAATGGTCCAAATCATTTGATGGAGGGGGATTATGGTGTGGGGTTGAGTTTCAGGGGTTGGGCTTGGCCCCTTAGTTCCAGTGAAGGGAACTTTTAAGGTGTCAGCACACCAAGACATTTTGAACAATTTCATGCTCCCAACTTTGTGGGAAGAGTTTGGGGATGGCCCCTTCCTGTTCCAACATGACTGCCCACCACTGCACAAAGCAAGGTCCATAAGCACATGGATGAGGGAGTTTGGGGTGGAGGAACTTGACTGGCCTGCACAGAGTCCTGACCTTAACCTGATAGAACATCTTTGGGATGATTTGGATCGAGGACTGTGAGCCAGGCCTTCTCACCCAACATCAGTGCCTGACCTCACAAATGCTGTTCTGGAAGAACGGTCAAACATTCCCATAGACACTCCTAAACTATGTGGACAGCCTTCCCAGAAGAGTTGAAGCTGTTATAGCTGCAAAGGGTGGGCCAACTCAATATTGAACCCTACGGACTAAGACTGGGATGCCATTAAACTTCATGTGCGTGTAAAGGCAGGCGTCCCAATACTTTTGGTAATATAGTGTATCTAAACATTTATTTATTCTAAAAATATGTAAAAATGAATGTCATAAATAGTGCAATGAAAACTTTAAAATCTAATAGAAGCTAAAAAAAAAGGACTGGAATGCCATTAACCACTTCAGCCCCGGAAAGATTTCACACTTTAGGACCAGAGCACTTTTTGCGATTCGGCACTGCGTTGTTTTAACTGACAATTGCGCGGTCGTGCGACGTTGTACCCAAACAAAATGTGCGTCCTTTTTTTCCCACAAATAGAGCTTTCTTTTGGTGGTATTTGATCCCCTCTGCGTCATTTCTGATCACCGCTATAAACAAAAGAAGAGCGACAATTTTGAAAAAAAAACCAAATTTCTTACTTTGTGCTAAAATACAAATCCAAAAAAAAAAAAACATTTTTTTTCCATCGGTTTTGGCCGATTTATATTCTTCCTCATATTTTGGTAAAAAAAATCGCAATCAGCGTTGATTGGTTTGCGTAAAATTTTTCCGCTTTTACAGACAATGAGAATTAATTTCTGTTTTTTTTTTTTCTTTTACTAGTAATGGCGGCGATCTGCGATATTTAGCGGTACTGGGATATTGCAGTGGACATGTCGGACCATTTTGACACTTTTTTGGAACCATTGGCATTTATATAGCGATCAGTGCTATAAAAATGCACTGATTACTGTGTAAATGCCATTGGCAGTGAAGGGGTTAACCTGCAGGGGGCGCTCTAAGGGTTAACTGTGTTCCCTGGGCGTGTTCTAACTGTGTGTGGGCTGCCCTAGCTGGGGAAAGGGGATGATCACGGCTTCCATATAGAGGAAGCCTGTGATCATCACCCTTCCCCCTCTATGAGAATGGAGATCCGTGTTTACTTACACCAGTGGTTCTCAACTCCGGTCCTCGGGACCCACTAACAGGTCAGGTTTGCAGGATAACTCAAATGCATCACAGGTGATATCATTTGCTGCTCGGTGATTGCAGTATTCTAGCCTGCATCTCCCCAAGGTAATACTTAAAATCTGGCCTGTTGGTGGGTCCCGAGGACCGGAGTTGAGAACCACTGACTTACACGGACCTCCGTTCTCTCACTGCGGGGGGGCCATCGCGGGTAGCCGGCGGCGATCGAGTCCGCCCTACCCGCTCCCTGCCCCCCCCCCCCTGGACACAGTGAGCGCGCCTCCGGTGGCATGCGCGCGCTAACAGCACTGCGGTTTGCGATAATGAGCCACTCTGTCGCCGCCAGACTACGGTCGGCAAGTGGTTAAAGTTCATGTGCGTGTAAAGGCAGGTGTCCCAATACTTTTGATAAAATAGTGTACCTAGGTGGATGCTGCATTCGTTCTCCTCCAGCTCTAAGACTGAGAACTTAAGTGATCTAACACCGCAGATCGCTTGGTTCTCACAGCTCCCCAAGCAGAGAGCTGTGGAGGGCTCAGGCTCTCAGGGGATCGCTGAGAGGCTGAGCCGGGTGTTGGTCCAGGCATGTGGGCGAATCCCAACTCCATTGTCGCGAACTTGCCTGAGCCTGGACCGCCTCTGTGACGTCAGCAGACAGCGGACTTCAGCCCGCTGTCTGCTGAAAACAGGTCACAGGCGTGTGTAACGAACTTATCCACAGAAGTACAGCCAACCAAGCTTTCCCCGTACTTCTGCTTTAAGTCTTCGTAGTTGGTCTTGCCACCAAAGTCCCAAGAAAGCACAAAAAGCTGGTCAAGTCATTCATATCACCATTGCCCAACCAACACTGAGCCACACGCTTTTGGTGGAGTTGGGCTGTGCCATCCTGCAGTCCTGGATCACGCCGTGCCTTGTCTCTTAGCAGCCCCTCTGGGTTTAATCCAGAAAAATGGAGGGTGTTATTGACACCTAGGCCTTTCTATGAATACAAGAGATATGAGAAGTAGTCGCACAAATGTTGCTTGCCTAAACAGGCTGCGCTCCAACTAAGTTATCTCTCGCCTCCGTCATCGTCTGCTCCGATCTCCTCGTACTTCCCCTGGCAGCGGAGAGAAGCAGCGCTTATCGCAGAGTCGCATCTCGGCTGAAACGAGCTCAGAGCTTGTTGTGGCTGCTACCTCCGCCAGCTTTGACAAATATCTCCAGTAAAATTTCATTACCATAATGTAGAGTTTCACTTTATATTTTGTTCTTTGTCATAACGCCGGCAAGATAAGTTCTTGATGGAATTGGAATCCGGCGCCGCCCGGCTGAAATACAGATTGGGCCATTTATATGGATACACCTTAATAAAATGGGAATGGTTGGTGATATTAATTTCCTGTGTGTGGCACATTAGTATATGTGAGGGGGGAAACTTTTCAAGATGGGTGGTGACCACGGCGGCCATTTTGAAGTCGGCCATTTTGAATCCAACTTCAATAGGAAGAGGGTCATGTGACACATCAAACTTATTGGGAATTTCACAAGAAAAACAATGGTGTGCTTGGTTTTAACGTAACTTTATTCTTTCATGAGTTATTTACAAGTTTCTGACCACTTATAAAATGTGTTCAATGTGCTGCCCATTGTGTTGGATTGTCAATGCAACCCTCTTCTCCAACTCTTCACACACTGATAGCAACCCCGCAGGAGAAATGCTAGCACAGGCTTCCAGTATCCGTAGTTTCAGGTGCTGCACATCTCGCATCTTCACAGCATATGGTTTTTTTATGGTTTTTATGATCAGTAAGAACCAATACCGGGTGAGCTGCTCCTTCCAGGAGGTACCGCCATTCCTCCAAAGCCGACGTGATGGCCAGCAATTCCCTATCACTGACATCATAGTTCCAGCAAGATGGTGCACCACCACATTATGGGTGTCAGGTCCGAGCATTCCTACATGAACAGTTTCCTGGAAAGTGGATTGGTCATCGTGGGCCAGTTGAATGGCCCCCAAGGTCTCCCGATCTGACCCTCTTAGACTTTTATCTTTGGGGTCATCTGAAGGCAATTGTCTATGCTGTGAAGATACGAGATGTGCAGCACCTGAAGCTACGGATACTGGAAGCCTGTGCTAGCATTTCTCCTGCGGTGTTGCTATCAGTGTGTGAAGAGTGGGAGAAGAGGGTTGCATTGACAATCCAACACAATGGGCAGCACATTGAACACATTTTATAAGTGGTCAGAAACTTGTAAATAACTCATGAAAGAATAAAGTTACGTTAAAACCAAGCACACCATTGTTTTTCTTGTGAAATTCCCAATAAGTTTGATGTGTCATGACCCTATTCCTATTTTATATATGAAAAACAAAAGTTGGATTCAAAATGGTCACCACCCATCTTGAAAAGTTTCCCCCTCACATATACTAATGTGCCACAAACAGGAAGTTAATATCACCAACCATTCCCATTTTATTAAGGTGTATCCATATAAATGGCCCACCCTGTATATTTCTGTAATAGTTTCTGTATAGCTGTAATAAAGGGACCCGCAATCGAGGGTGCCTGCTAGGAGGTCTGCTGTGGCCCAGAGCAACCAATTGGATTCCTTCCTTTCTAAGTGGAATCCTAAATTGAAGTAACTGATTGGTTACTGGAGAAACGAAAATGCCAGGGCTTCCTCCAGACCCTTTGCGTGGTGATGGGAAGGTCTGGTAAGTTGAGATGGTCTTGTAAGGCCAAGCAGCAATTTAGAACAGTGGTCTTCAACATTATTGAGACCAGGACCCAATAAAACTTTCCGAGCCCCAACAGTAAAAAGAGGTTTATACCTACAAAAGAAAAGTATGGGATTAAAAAATATGTATTGAAATGCTGAAGGGCTCTGGATAGGGTTGGGTGTCACTGTGGGTGGATGGGGGCTCTCAAGGAGGTTAGGGGATTAAGTGGCAGATTTGTTGTCCCTTTAAGGGATGAGGTTTCTGGAAGGATCTGGTGGCAACTTTGAGGGGTTGGGGTCTCTGGAAGAGGCTGGTGGTCCCTCCAGGAGGCTGGGGGCTTTCTAGGGGGTTCTATAGGGAAAATGGAGTGCACTGCAGGAACTGGAGGGGGCACTATAGGACACTGTCGGAGGCTATGGGTACTATGGAGGGCTGGAGACTCTGCAGCAAGCCACTCTGGGAGTACTGCAGGTGTTGGGGGTACTATAGGAGGTTGAGGGGCACTGTTGAGGCAGGGGGCCTGGGGCACTGTGGGTGGTTGTGAGGAGCACAGCAGGCCACTATGGATGGCTATGTGGCACTATGCGAGCTGGAAGGAACTGTGGGAGGTTAGGAGATCAGCAGCTGGCTGGAGGCCCAGGAGGTCATTGCCTTCTCCAGACCCTTTCCATGATGATAAGTTCTGGTAAGTCAAAGAACGTCTTGTAGGAAAAGCAGCTCTATAGAACAGTGGTTCCCAACCTTACTGAAACCATTACCCAATAAAACTTTCATGCCCCAACAGGAAAAAAAGAAAGAAAAATATGGAAATCTCAAATATGTATTGAAATACTGGAGGGCTCTGAATGGGGCTGGGTGTCCCTGTGGGAGATGGGGGTTAGGAGATGGTGGATTTGTAGGGGGATGAGGTTTCGTGAGGGAGCTGGGGGCAACTGTGGGGGGATGGGGTCTCTGGCAGATGCTGGAAATCTCTCTAGGATACTAAGGGCTTTCCAGAGGCACTGTGGACTGGAGTACGCAGCAGAAACTGGGGGGGGGGGAGGGGGGGTTGAGAGCTGGTGCTGTAAAACATTGTGGAACAGAACACTATTGGAGGGTCTGCAGCAAATCAAGGATGCACTGCAGGGAGCTGGCGAACACTGTGGAAGGTTGAGGGGCACCTTGAGGGCTCTCCGGGGGCTTGATGGCAATGTATGAGGTTGTAGGGAACTGCAGACCACTATGAATTGTTGGGTAGCACTATAAGAGGTAGAAGGCGCTCTAGAAGGTTAGAAGATCAGCAGCCCTGGGAGGAGGGAGGCCACAGCACAGTGGTTTGGAGCAGTGCCTGGACAGGATCATCCAGTGCCCAGGGCAAAGAAGGCAAATTGCACCCCCATCTTCATTACAGTACGTGCGAGCTTATGAGTATGAGGAGGAAGGGAGCACAGCCCGCACCTACTCTCGGCTCTCTCCTCCTCTCTTTGCTGCTTACAGCACTGGGCTGACAGAAGTAGCCCCTATCCCTACAATACATGCTGCGCCCAGGGCAGCTTTCCCTTCTGCCCACCCCTTGCCCAGCCACTGCTCTAGAAGAAGTAAGGAAAAGCTTCTCTACTGAACTTTGAAAGCCTTCCAAGACCAATGTTTTTTTCTACCAAACACTTTAATTATTAAAGCTCATTGTTTCTGTGATTGTCATGTGATATGTTTGTTCTTTGACAGGGTGACCCTTCCGGAAGAACCTCCTAGTGCCCCACCACAAGCTGTCATTGCCACAGGGCGCACCAACCAGTCCATCTTTGTCCAGTGGCAGCCACCCCCAGAGAGTCACCAGAATGGAATCTTAAGGGGATACGTCATCAGGTCAGTGATCAGCAGTGATTTAATCGCAAAAGTCATGGTTGAGGGAATGTCTAGGTAGGACATTACTACAAGTGGTATGGTTGCTCTATCTCTTCTCTGGTTCTGTAATGTGATACTGCCCATGGATAACAGCCCTATGCCATTACTTGTTTGCACCCTTTTCTTCACATCATTTTCCTATGTGTTGTTTGAGCTTTTAATAAGGTTAGTACAGAAAGTTGTAGATAAAACAGATTTTAATAATAATATAATAATTCATTTTGGGGTCATAAAGTATAGGTGTGTGGGTCAGGTGTACACAAGGTGTGGTGGTCAAGTATCCAGAAGCCTTTGGCCATAAAGTGTAGGTGTGGTGGTCAGGTATCCAAAAGTCTTTGGCGATATAGTGTACATATGGAAGCCAGGTTTCCACAAGCCTTTGACCATATTGTGTAGGTGTGGTGGTAAGGTGTCCAAAAGCCTTTGGCCATAAAGTGTAGGTGTGGAAGTCAGGTGTTCACAAGCCTTTGGCCATAAAGTGTAGGTGTGGAAGTCAGGTGTCCACAAGCCTTTGACCATAAAATGTAGGCTTGGTGGTCAGGTGTCCACAAGCCTTTGGCCATGTAGTGTAGGTATGGAAGTCAGGTGTCCACAAGCCTTTGACCACATAGTGTTAGGGTGTGGTGGTCTGTTGTCCGCAAACCTTTGATCATAAAGTATAGGTGTGTTGGTCAGGTGTCCACAAGGTGTTGTGGTCAAGTATCCACAAGTCTTTGGCCATAAAGTGTAAGTGTGGTGGTCAGGTATCCAAAAGTCTTTGGCGATATAGTGTACATATGGAAGTTAGGTGTCCACAAGCCTTTGACCATAATGTGTAGGTGTGGTGGTAAGGTGTCCACAAGCCTTTGGACATATAGTGTTGGTATGGAAATCAGGTGTCCACAAGCCTTTGGCCATAAAGTGTAGGTGTGGAAGTCAGGTGTCCACAAGCCTTTGGCCATAAAGTGTAGGTGTGGAAGTCAGGTGTCCACAAGCCTTTGACCATAAAATGTATGTGTGGTGGTCAAGCACCTTCAAGCCTTTGGCCATAAAGTGTAAGTGTGGTGGGCAGGTATCCACAAGCCTTTGGCCATAAGGTATAGGTGTGGTAATCAGGTATCCCCAAGCCTTTGGCCATAAGGTATAGGTGTGGTAGTCAGGGGTCCACAAACCTTTGGCCATATAGTGTATCAGATCCTGGTAGCTTGCAAAAAAATCTTTCAACACCATTTTGCTGCTTTTATTGCTTTCATGTCTTCCAGAGCACATTAGAAAAGGCCTTCAGATAGATATTGAGTATACCCGGTTTATTGTAGACAATGTGGTTTTCCAGAGCTGACTGCTGAGCCATAGACTTAGCGCTATGGTAACTGCTCAATGCACCCTCTCAGCCTGAATAAAATAATTTCTCCTAGCATTACAGATCCTTGGAATTCTAAACCTATGTCGATTAATATGCATGATGTCACACGTTCGGGTCGTGTTACATTAGCACCATGTTGAAGGCTGTGAGGAGGAATAAGATTAGGCTGCTTCACACACACAGGTCTAGTAGGAGATGACATGGGTTGCCAGAGACCTCTGGGTAAAGAGGATTATACAGAGAAGGGTGGAGAGAGGATTAGTGAGGAACAGAATTATATCAAGGGGGTTGCAGAGGTTTTTATGCGAGTGGATGAGGGAAGTCATTGATGGAAGGGCCAAGTAAAAAAAGTGTAATAAGAATGGCTTGAGGGAGATGAGGAAATGGTAGTGGTTACAAGTGGGGGGTTAATATAAAAACAGCTTTTCATAGCGACATATAAATATGTAAATGTGTTCCAGGAAATTATAAGGACTGAAGAGATTTATTATAAAGGGTTTAGTGCATAAAGCAATTCTTTGAGCATCGCTTATTTCCTGTCCAGTAGTTGTAACCCCCCCCCCCCTCAACTGAATGCTCCATGTATCATAAAGAATTGGGTGCTCAAGGACCTTCAAAAGTGTAATTAGGTAGTTGAGAAATGAGATGTGCAATTTATGCTTGTAGAACGCCTGAAGGTACTACTTCAATGTTGGGCCTCTGTATGTGGTCAGGCTATGTAAAAGTCTCACACATGTGGTATCGCCATACTCAGGAGGAATAGCAGAATGTATTTTGGGGTGTCTTTTTTGCTATGTACATGCTATGTGTTGGAAATATCTTATAAATGGTCAACTTTGTGTAAAAAAAAAATGCGTTTTCATTTTTTCCCCACATTTTCCAAAAACTACTGGAAAAAAATGAACCGTTCAAAAGACTCATTATGGCTCATAGATTATTAGTTGGGGTGTTTGCTTTCCGGAATGAGGTCATTTCGTGGGCAATTCCATTGTCCTGGTGCTCCAGGGCCTTCAAAAATGTGATAGGTCGTCATGACATTAGATGTGTAATTTATGTCCCTAGAATACCTAACGGCGCTCCCTGCATTTTGAGCCTCTGCATGTGGCCAGGCTGTGAAAAAGTCTCAGACATGTGGTATCGCCATACTCAGGAGGAGTAGCAGAATGTGTTTTGGGGTGTAATCTGTGGTATGCATATGCTGGGTGTGATAAATAACCTGTTAAAATGACAATTTTGTGGGAAAAAAAAAGAAAAGAAAAAAAAAATCTTCATTTTGCAAAGAATTGTGGGAAAAAATTACAACTTCAAAAAATTCACCATGCCTCTTACTAAATACCTTGGAATGTCTACTTTCCAAAAAGGGGTCATTTGGGGGGTATTTGTACTTTCCTGGCTTGTTAGCCCTCATACACACGGACGTTTTTTGACGCCGGCGTTTTCTGGCGTTTTTTGCAGCTCCCCATGTTAGTCAATGGCCCAATAAAAACGTTGGCGTTTTTGAGCTGTAGATGGCGTCGGCGTTAGTGAGCTGAAAGTAGAACCCACGGCCATCGCGTTCTGAGGCTGTAACGCTTTGGCATTTTTTGATGCCAACGTCGCAAAACGCCAACTAACGCCAACAAACGCCAACTAATATTGTACCGGCATTTTCCGGCGTTTTTTGACGCCGACGTTTTTAGGTTGAAAAATAGCAGAGGGATGATTTTTATTTAAAAACGCCTATTGACGCCGACACTCACTTATGCTCACTAACGCCGATGCATAACGACGAAAAACGCCGATTTTTTTTCCTTGACGTTGGTGCCCGTCGTTTTGTTTATTTTTAAAGATACGCCCGTGTGTATGAGGCTTTAGGGTCTCAAAAAATGAGATAGGCCGTCAGTATATCAGGTGTGATCAATTTTCAATGATTGGCACCATAGCTTGTGGACTCTATAACTTTCACAAGGACCAAATAATATCCACTTATTTTGAGTTATTTTTACCAAAGATAGGTAGCAGTATAAATTTTGGCCAAAATTTACAAAGAAAAATTACTAATTTGCAAAATTTTATGACAGAAACAAAGAAAAAAGCATTTTTTCTAAAAATTTTCAATCTTTTTTTATTTATAGCACAAAAAATAAAAAATCCCCTAGTGATTAAATACCACCAAAAGAAATCTCTATTTGTGTGAAAAAAAGGACGCAAATTTCATATGGGTACAGTGTTGCATGACTGAGTTATTGTCATTCAAAGTGTGATAGCGCTGAAAGCTGAAAAATGGCCTGTACAGAAGGGGGTTTTCATGCCCAGTATTGATGTGGTTAAAGAAAAAAAAAACTTTTTTTATTATTTTTATTTGTATCCTTTTGTTGCATGCCCCATTGATGTCACTTCCTGTCACTCTAGTGATCGCTGCATGCAGAGGCGGCTCTCTAATTAGGCAAATTAGGCGGTGTCCTAAGGCCTCACACTCACAGGGGCCTCGCAACCTCCTAATTTGACACTGACACCAAGCAGCACCGAGATAGAGAGTACTGACACTAGCACTAGCTCTCAATATATGCAATTTATAAAGTTAATTTTTTTATCGCTTGAATTATTTTTCCCATTATGGGTGTGAGTGGGGCCTCATGTCTACGTTTTGCCTAAGGCCTCACAAAGCCTAGAGCCGCCTCTAGCTGCATGGCACTTCTCTGGGTGGGTTCCCTGATGATGACAACAGCATGCTTGTGTAATACGTGTTGGAATGGCCACTTGTAGTCTCCTTTAGGAGAGCATGTGAAAGGGTGACAACGCAGGAGCACAGTTGGGAGACGGGGACAGAGGGTTGTCACCCTAAACCACTTCAGACCCACGCTATAGCCCAACGATGTCTACAGCGAGGCTCTGTTGTTCCGGGAGGGCGTCCATGAAATGCTCCTGGATCCACGCCCCCTGGAGTGCGCTCCGTCATCGATGTGACCACAGATCAGGGTAATGGGCCAATCCTAGCACAAATCTTCTACCCCTCAAATTTCCACTCCACGTACAAATCCCCCCCCACTGTTGGGAGACAGGGGCAGAGGGTTGACACGAGGACGCAACAGTGGGAAAGTGTACGAGAGGATTTCCTCTGATGTTCACCGGTAAGGTTGTGCATAATGTGTTCGTACGACAACAGTAGTAGTCCCTTGGGTGGGTCTCTTCACGGTACGTCGATCTCCGCCGAGATCCGAAACACTCCGGAATCCGTTTTGCATCTGTACTCCGGGGTGAGTGTGGGTATTACCCTTTTTATTAAGTTCGCTATTTTTTTAATTGAAATATTTAACGTATATAAC
>BLSH010352667.1:428623-446126 GCA_018402905.1 Glandirana rugosa | reverse complement strand
TGCTCTGCACCCCGAGCCCACCCTTTTTTTAAGCCAATTAGAGCCTCAGGCTCTAATCATGTGCTTAAAGTTAAAAAAAAACCATTGGAATCCATAGCCCGGCTCCCTGCATGTAGATTAGGGGCCGGGTGGATGGATTAGGGGGGCGGCGCCCCTGTGCCCCGTATGGACGGACCACCACTGAGAGAACCTGTCACACCGAAACCGCCACACTGCCTTCCCCAAACTCCACTCCATTTCCAGTTCCAATTAATCCCTATACCCCACGGACAACTAATCGCCGTTATTTAATACCGGGGAGGGAAGCGATGGCCTAATGGCCCCTTGATTACGTCCTATTGCAATTAATTAGCGTTTACATTAATTAAACTCATTTACATGGATCCTGTACAATGCAGCCTAGGCATGTAATTGGCCGAGGACTCGATAGCTGTGAAGATATTTAACATCCATATTAAAATGTAATTAGTATTTCTGATTAAGAAATTCCATTCTGAAATCGGCGTCTAATTAGGCACTCTTGGCCCGCTTCGGGTTCTGGCAGTTACAGAGCGCCTCTCGTAAATCAGCGGCTAACAAGCAGGCTGGGATGCTATTTACTAGACCTGCCGGTCCCATTAAAGGACCCGACTGCCGGCTCAGGGGGGCAAAGGCCAATACAGACCCGCCAGCCGGCGTGGGAGCTTTCAGGGATTGCGCACTGATGAATTGGAAAGGTACGGAACGTATTCTAAGCCGCGCCGAATATAATAACTTGTAATATTTTGTCAGGTCTCTCGCTGCTGTAACTTCAAATCAAAAAGTGGACTGTCTGCGCAGAGAAGGACCAGGCTTTAATAACAGCGAGCAGTTCTGACGCTTAAAAGGCTGTTTTATTGTTCACATGTATTCAGCTTCACCAGACAGGAGAAGCTGGCCCTTTAAGACTGATCAGTAGATTGCGGTTTGACACGTTTGATACGGGAAGGGTCGGCCGGCGGAGCTCCAGGCGCAAGAGAGCGGAGGATGCAACAAGGGTTACATCAGAGGGCGAGTGTTTTAGGTCAATTTAGGAGCAGGGCCAATGGTGTTAGTGTAAAGGTTGGTGTTAGAGTTACAAGAAAGGTCAGTAAAAGGGTTTGATATGAGGGTTATAGAAAGGGTAAGTGGAAGGGTAGTGTTAGGATTACATGGGGGGTTAGTGGAAAGGTTGGTTTTAGGATTGCAGGAAGAGTTAGTGGAAAGGTTGATGGTAGGGTTTAAGGGGGGTTAGTGGAACGGTTGGTGTTAGGATTACATGGGGAGTTAGTGGAAAGGTTGGTGTTAGGATTCCATGGGAAGCTAGTGGGAAAGTTAGTGTTAGGATTACATGGGAAGCCAGTGGAAAGGTTGGTGTTAGGATTACATGGGAAGCCAGTGGAAAGGTTTGTGTTAGGATTACATGGGTAGTTAGTGGAAAGGTTGGTGTTAGGATTCCATAGGAGGTTAGTGGAAAGGTTGGTGTTAGGATTCCATAGGAGGTTAGTGGAAAGGTTGGTGTTAGGATTACATGGGGAGTTAGCGTAAAGGTTGGTGTTAGGATTACATGGGGAGCTAATGGAAAGGTTATTGTTAGGGTTACATGGGGAGTTAATGGAAAGGTTTATGTTAGGATTCCATGGGGAGTTAGTGGAAAGGTTGGTGTTAGGATTACATGGGGAGCTAGTGGAAAGGTTTGTGTTAGGGTTACATGGGAAGCTAGTGGAAAGGTTGGTGTTAGGATTACAGGGGGAGTTAATGGAAAGGTTGGTGTTAGGATTACATGGGAAGCTAATGGAAAGGTTAGTGTTAGGGTTACATGGGGAGTTAGTGGAAAGGTTAGTGTTAGGATTACAGAGGAAGTTATTGGAAAGGTTGGTGTTAGGATTACATGGGAAGGTAGTGGAACGGTTGGTGTTAGGATTACATGCAGAGTTAGTGGAAAGGTTGGTGTTAGGATTACATGAGGTAGTGGAAAAGTTGGTGTTAGGATTACATGGGGAGTTAGTGGAAAGGTTGGTGTTAGGATTACATGGGAAACTAGTGGAAAGGTTGGTGTTAGGATTACATGGGAAGCTAGTGGGATGGTTAGTGCTAGGATTACATGGGAAACTAGTGGAAAGGTTGGTGTTAGGATTACATGGGAAACTAGTGGAAAGGCTGGTGTTAGGATTACATAGGAAGCTAGTGGGAAGGTTAGTGATAGGATTACATAGGGAGTTAGTGAAAAGGTTGGTGTTTGGATTACATGAGGAGTTAGTGGAAAAGTTGGTGTTAGGATTAAATGGGGGTTAGTGGAAAGGTTGGTGTTAGGATTACATGGGAAGCTAGTGGAAAGGTTGGTGTTAGGATTACATGGGAAACTAGTGGAAAGGCTGGTGTTAGGATTACATGGGAAGCTAGTGGGAAGGTTAGTGTTAGGATTCCATGGGGAGTCAGTGAAAAGGTTGGTGTTAGGATTACATGAGGAGTTAGTGAAAAAATTAGTGTTAGGATTAAATGGGGGTTAGTGGAAAGGTTGGTATTAGGATTAAATGGAGGGTTAGTGGAAAGGTTGGTGTTTGGATTACATGATGTGTTAGTGGAAAAGTTGGTGTTAGGATTAAATGGGGAGTTAGTGGTAGGTTGGTGTTCGGATTGCAAAAGGAGTTAGTGGAAAGGCTGGCATTAGGATTACAGGGGGAGTCAGTGGAAGGGTAGTGTTGGGGTTACAGGGGAGGTTAGTGGAATGGTTTGTGTTAACATTGTATTGAGGGGTAGTGAAAGGGCTGGGGTTAGTGTTAGGGTTTATAGGGAGAGTTAGTCGAAGAGTTAGGGTTACAAGAAGGGTGATTGAGAGGGGTGGTGTTATTACATTCCAGGTTAGAGAGAGGGTTACAGGGGTTAGTAAAAGGGTTGGAGTCATAATTATACCGAGGGTTTGTGGAAGGATTAGTATTAGGGTTGCCAGAAGGTTTAGTGAAAGGGTTGGGGCTAGTGTTAAGGTTACAGGGAGCAGTTTATACTCCATCTGTACATAGTTGAATGATCTAAAGGTTCAGTCCTTAAACAGTTGGTGGGCATATGTGATTTTGAATTGGGCCCAGCATGCCCCATCTGGGATTTAGTTTAATTCCCTGAGTTGCGGGTTATGCCAAAGGGGGGCATTTTGGGAATTATTCAGGCTAGAACCACCCATCTTGGTATTACAACATGTTTAAAATTTTATAGGACAGTTTAAGGGTCTCCGCTCCCTTTTCAGGATAGGGTCCGTTCCTATAAAGCACATTTATAAGGGCTTCATATGAATGGACTTGGGCTGCCTGTGTAGCCACCAAAGCCATATTCAATTTTGGAAAAAAACACCACTGAATATGTGTCAGTTGGGCCGCCCATTGTAGATTTGGTAGCGCCAGTCCACCCGCTTGAACAGGTAAAAAAAAGTGTATCCAGCGATATTCTTGGCGGTCTGATACCCCCATAAGAACGTTGAGAATAATGTATTGATTTCAGTGAACACTTTTTTAGGAATATATGTGGGAGCGTGCCATAGTAGATATAGAAATCTGGGAAGATAGATCATTTTGGGGCGGCACAGTGCTGTAGTGGTCATCACTATCGCCTAGCAGCAAAAGGGTCGCTGGTTCGAATCCCAACCATGACACTATCTGCCTGGAGTTTGCATGTTCTCCCTCTGCCTGCGGAGGTTTCCTCCGGGTGCTCCGGTTTCCTCCCACACTCCAAAGACATGCTGGTAGGTTAATTGGCTCCTCTAAATTGGCCCTAGTATGTGTATGAATGTAAGTTAGGGACCTTAGATTGTAAGCTCCTTGAGGGTAGGGACTGATGTTACCGTACGATGTATATGTAAAGCGCTGTGTAAATTGATGGTGCTATTTAATTAAGTACCTGAAATAAATAAATAAATACAATTTTTAACACATTCATTCGGCCTAATAAGTTCAGGGGCAGCCTAGACCTTGTTTGTAAGCTATCCCTCAAATGATTTACCAGGAGACAAAAGTTTTTAGATAGATAGGTGCCCAACGGCAACTTGATCTCGACTCCGGAAGCGAGAAACAATCTGTAAGGGAATGACCGGTGGTAATCTCGGGCCATGATCAGGGTCTATGGGCAATATTACAGACTTTTGCCAAATGTTGAGATCCTGTCCAGAGCTGCAGATAAAGACCCCTCTGCATCAGCCAGATACAGAAGCATGTCATCCACATACAGAGATGTTTTTTCCTCTAGATCACCTCTCAATCTCCTCTTGTGCCCTCAACAGGGCCGCCAGAGGCTCAATTGCGAGGGCGAAAAGCAGGGGCGACAGCGGGCACCCCTGCCAAGTGCCCCTAGATATTTCAAAAGTGTCCGTAATAGTGTTATTTACTCTAAGACGAGCCAATGGTTTGGCATACAACAGCTTCACCCAGGCAATAAATTTCGGACCAAACCCCAGCTGCCCAAGGACCGCCACCAAGTAAGGCCATTCAATAGAATTGAATGCATTATGAATGTCAAGTGACACTACCAACCTTGAATCTGGGCTGGGCCCCTCTGATTGTATAATAGCAAAGAGCCGGCGGAGATTAATGGCCGTCGATCTCATTGGTATAAATCCGTTTGATCCAGATCGATAATAGAAGATATCACTTTATTCAAACGTTTGGCTAGTAGCTTAGCTACTATTTTTGCATCGACATTGATCAATGATATGGGCCTATATCATTCACATAGGTCATGGTCCTTGTGCGGCTTGGGAATCAACACAATGAGTGCCTCTCTCAATGAGTCAGGAAGTATCCCCTTATTAAAGGCGTCCCTATAGACTTCAGGTAGTTTGGGGGCTAGGATCTCATTATAAGTGCTGTACCATTCAACCGGATACCCATCTAACACAGGTGTTTTATTAGGAGTAAGTGAGCTCACCGCAGACATAATTTCGTCTACGGTTAGGGGGCGCTCTAATTCTGCCGCAGCCTCCCTAGATAATTCAAGGAGAGGAATAGGAGCCAAAAAGTCCTTCACTTCCTCTTCTTCATAATCTACTCTAGAGGAGCATAGATCCGCGTAGAAATCCACAAAAGCATTCGCAATATCATTCTGTGCCATACAAAGTGCTTGCTGTTTCTTATATATGCGGGGAATGGATGCTGGGGCATGATGTGAATGGGCTAGATGGGCCAGTAATTTGCTGTTTTAGTCTCCAAATTCAAAAATTCGTTATGATTGGTATAGTAGTTTTTTTGGGGGGTCTTCTCCACTAGAACTAAATCCAGTTGGCGCACACTATCCTTCCAGAGTCTGTGGGTCTCTGGGCTAGGGCTCTTAAGATACTCAACCTCTGCCATCGTGGCAGTCTGTTCAGCATCCCGGACCTTCCATTCCATATCAGCTCTCAGTTGCTAAATTGTGCTTTATGTGAATCCCCTCATTGTGGCCTTAAATACATCCCAACTGATCCCCAGCAGAACCCCCTCCCTATTTTCTATCCAGTGGGTCACCATCAAGGTAGCCGTGGACCTCTCAAAACACTCCTCCTTCAGCCACAGGGGACTCAACCGCCAGACAACATAGCCCCTGGACTTCCCCATAGCTAAACTAAGCATAAGGGGGAGTGATCCAAGATGGCACTTGGAAGGTATTGAATATCAGCAACCCTCGAGAGAAGTTCCTGGGACACAAAGCACATGTCCAACTTGGATAAAGTATTAAAGGATGCAGAGTAACATGAGTATGCTCTGGTATCAGGGTGTTTCCACCTCCATACCTCAGCTAAATCATATTGTTTTATGCAAGTCTCCAGTGAAGAACTATTCCTAGAGGCTGTCTTTTGTTGGTCCAACTCATGTGACATCACAGCATTCATGCCCTCTGCCATAATAAGGGGTCCCTCTGCTACCTGGAGCACCCTTTCCATCATGGTGTCCCACATAGCTACAGTAAATGGAGGTGGAACATAGACCGCAACAAACGTATAAGGAGCATTATCTATCATAAGAACCAATATCACAAATCTACCAAAGGGGTCCGTGACAACAGTCCTAGGAGTACACAACATTGGCTTAGTGACCAAAATGGATACACCGACCTCTGGCATAATTGGAGTATGTGGCATGGAATGCAGCCTCTGGAGGGCTAGGGCCTTGGAGCCCATTAAGTGTGATTCCTGGAGAAAAATAATGTGTGGTTTACGCTTCATTATATAGTTAAAGACTACGGTTCTTTTGATCTTTGAGTTGAGACCCCTCACATTCCATGATAATAGATTAAGAGTAGACATTACAATACCGAGTCCCAGTATATGTTGACATTACAGAAGTAGACGTCTCAATTTTACCCAGGCTGTGCAGATGGTAAGTACACCATCCCATCCTCCAGATAAACTTGTTGTAGGGCACATTTGGACATCATATGACAGTTATTATCATAGGTAGACATTGCATGGAGAAACAAGGTTCAGAACACTAAACCAACCAAGAACTACCAGTCCAAACCGTAGGATCAGTTTCAGAAAACCCCCCATCTCTGCCCGCAGTCCTGAACATACCGTGGGCTTTACCCCCGAACCATAGAACCATATAGTCATCCTAGTGGGGGTATTCTTCCCAGTCCAGGTGGATAGGGAAACCAAGGGTGGGTATGTAGCAACTGCCTGAGCACATATCGAACCGTGTTGATTTTAGAACAGTCTATTAAAGCCATGTAGGTCTGAAACTGATAAGGATCCTATAATAAAGTACAATGCACATTGGGTAATCAGCAACTGGGATTCCCAAGCTATGAGGAACCCCTCCAAGCCTTCTGTATATTAGCACCACCAGTACAGAGAAGCAGCAACTCTGTTTCCTCCCAGAGATTCCAACCAGTGGTTTGCCTCCTTTGGAGCGGTGCAGAATTGTACCTGTCCCTTTTGCACCACTCTGAGCTTTGCAGGGTAAAGCATACTGTAAGGCAAGCTCTTTTTCCTCAGGCGTTGTTCACACTTTGAAAGGCCACCCGTTGTTTCTGCTTGGCTGCAGAAAAATCCAAGAAGATAGTAATTCTGTTATTATTGTAAAGCAATTCAAGCATGTTACAGGCTTTCTGTAGGATGGTTTCTTTATCCCTGAAATACAGGAAGCGGACCAGCATAGGTCTGGGGTATCTGCCCGGGGGGGCACCTCAGGGGAACCCTATGGGCCCTCTCTATAGCAAATAAATGTGAGAAACCTTCCTCCCCAAATGTCTGTTTCAGCCAGACAAGCAGAAATTATTTCGGGCATCTGCCCTCTGATCCCTCTGGGAACCCCAGGAAGGGGAGATTATTCCGGCAGAGCTGGTCCTCAATATCTCCTAACTTGGCCTCCTGGGCCTTGTGGTCCACCGCCACATCTCTGACCTGTACCATTGGGGGATTAAAATCCTCTTCCACCGCACTTTTTGCGCTGTTCTACGTTAACTCTGTTTCTGATCTTATGCACATAGTCTTTCAACAATGCAAAGTCCACCCTGATGCGATGCAATGCAAAGTCTACCCTGGGGTAGAGTCCGGATTTGGCCCGTATTTTACTATCTTGGTATGGCCGGTGGGTTCACCGATCGTTCCGGGTGGGTTGGGAGCAAAAAAGTCAAGCCTAAGGCTGTTCAGGATGCTGTAGGATGATAGCGCGGTCCGGAGCTCTGTGGAGAAGCTGCTCACACTGCCCCCCCGGGGTTAGTGTTAGGGAGGGTTAGTGGAAGGGTTAGTGTAAGGGAGAGTTAGCGGAAGGGTTGGGGTTAGTGAAAGGGTTGGGGTTAGTGTTAGTTACATGGAGGGTTAGTGGAAGGGTTGGGGTTAATATTAGGGAGGGTTTGTGGAAGAGTTGGGGTTAGTGTTAGAGTTACATGGAGGGTTAGTGGAAGGGTTGGGGTTAATTTTAGTGGAAGGGTTAGGGCTAGTGTTAGGGAGGGGTAGTGGACTGGTTGGGGTTAGTGAAAGGGTTGGGATTAGTGTTAGGGAGGGTTAGTGAAAGAGTTGGAGGGAGGGTTAGTGAAAGGGTTGGGGTTAGTGTTAGGGAGGGTTAGTGGAAGGGTTGGGGTTAATGTTAGGGAGAGTTAGCAGAAGGATTGGGGTTAGTGTTAGTGGAAGGGTTGGGGTTAATGTTAGGAAGGGTTAGTGAAAGGGTGGGATTTGTGTTAGGGCGGGTTAGTGAAACGGTTGGAGGGAGGGTTAGTGGAAGGTTGGGGTTAGCGTTAGTAGAAGGGTCAGGTTTAGTGTTAGGGAGGGTTAGAGGAAGGGTTAGGGTTAGTGTTAGGGAGGGTTAGTGGATGGGTTAGTGTTAGTGTTAGGGAGGGTTAGCAGAAGGGTTGGGGTTAGTGTTAGTGGAAGGGTTAGTGGAAGGGTTGGGGTTAGGGAGAGTTAGTGGAAGGGTTGGAGTTAGTTTTAGTGGAAGAGTTGAGGTTAGTGTTGGTGGAAGGGTTGGGGTTAGTGTTGGTGGAAGGATTGGGGTTAGTGTTAGTGGAAGGGTTCAGGTTGGAGTTAGGGAGAGTTAGTGGAAGAGTTGGGGTTAGTTTTAGTGGAAGAGTTGAGGTTAGTGTTGGTGGAAGGGTTGGGGTTAGTGGAAGGGTTTAGGTTGGGGTTAGGGAGAGTTAGTGGAAGAGTTGGGGTTCGTGTTAGTGGAAGAGTTGAGGTTAGTGTTGGTGGAAGGGTTGAGGTTAGTGTTGGTGGAAGGGTTGGGGTAAGTGTTGGTGCAAGGGTTGGGGTTAGTGTTAGTGGAAGGGTTCAGGTTGGGGTTAGGGAGAGTTAGTGGAAGGGTTGGGGTTAGTTTTAGTGGAAGAGTTGAGGTTAGTGTTGGTGGAAGGGTTGGGGTTAGTGTTAGTGGAAGGGTTCAGGTTGGGGTTAGTGGAAGGGTTGGGGTTAGGGAGAGTAAGTGGAAGGGTTGGGGTTAGTGTTGGTGGAAGGGTTCAGGTTGGGGTTAGTGGAAGGGTTGGGGTTAGGGAGAGTAAGTGGAAGGGTTGGGGTTAGTGTTAGTGGAAGTGTTGAGGTTAATGTTGGTGGAAGGGTTGGGGTTAGTGTTAGAGATAGTGGAGAAGTTTGTGGTAAGTCAACAGGGATGGTAACTGTGATGGAGACTGTAGGAATGGGGTTTGCCCTCTGCATTGGAAGCTTAACTATCAGTACTGTAGCTCCCCGCGCTGAAGACCTTTCGACTTTAAAAAAAGTCCATTATAGGGATCTATGCACTGTATTTTTTTTTTTTTAAATAAATCCAGATAACATGACCACATTTTTCCCTGGCGAACCTTAAAGCTCGGAAACCACAATATAGGCTTCCATTAAACTCCTGTGTATGCCGCCGATATGAACTACTCTTGCTACGGTAAAACTGTGTATTGTATACAGGACCCAGGAGTGCCTCAGTAATTGCACTATTTATGGACTGCATTGTACATTTCATTTGCTGGCGCTCCGGCCTTCCTTACCGCCTGCCGTTCCGCGCTGCGCCACTGACATCTAGTGGCTGACGGCGGCACTGTGGGATTCATGCCAATCTTACTCACTTGTCCTTGTAATGTAATAATAAGATTCAACAATCCGCCTAATGCAGCTAATCTGTTACTGTGAGTCAGTGAGAGCAGCAGAGCTTGCACAGCACGCATCTCCTATAAACCGCTGTCTGGAAGGGGGAGCGTTTAACAGATTTTGTTTATACAGTCCAGAATCCCTGCATTAGGTGTCTGCTGTGTATGGATAGGCGGCGCAGACAATAAATGCAGGATCATGAGCACAGAGCGCCGCACAATAAAGTCGCCCTCGGAACGCGCCCCGAAGATGCCACCTTTCCGCAAGTTGGATTTTTCAGCACTGCAAACTTTTAAAGGGTCCGCTCGTTCCAAACTAAAACTCAGAAAGGATCTATGGGCAGAAAATGACGCAATGTCCCCCCGCTTCCTCTGTAACATAAATGTATCACTGGGGATCCTGCCCATAGATCTGGTATTTTCCTATTTCCTGTGCCGGGCCAAGCTGGCCAGCAAAGTTGACAGTTGCAGGGTTTGGACCAAACCATAAAAGAATGCCAGGGTGCTTTACAGCGGTCGGACTTTATTCAGACCATTCAAAAGAAAAAAGGAACTGTTGCTTTAACTGTTTAAAAAGAGATCAATTATTCGGGGGAGGGGGGGGCGGGAGGGGTAATCAATACGTTTTTAATATCTGCTGATGTAAAAGTAGTTAAAGTGATTTGTAAACCCTTCCATATCCCCAGTGAATTGACTGGCCTCAGGTGATACACAGAGATGAAACAAATCCTCCTACAAGTTGTACCTGTTTATCTGCAGTCTTCTCTTCTCTATAGCCCTTCAAAGTCCAAAATTTACACAATTTGTCTGAGCAAAGCGGGGGGTGGGGAGATGAAGTTACACGCTGTAGAGCTCAGTGAGGGGAGATCTGAGAGCTGATTGGAGGGAAGAGACAACCCCGCCCGCACAGCACACAGAAACAGAGCTGAGGCTGTCAATCACAGGCCGTGTGCTGGCCTCCCCCCCTCCCACACCATTTTTCTCTTGGTGTCAGGAAAACTTGTCAGAAGTGACTCATGCAGATAGCAGAGGAAGGGGGCAGAAGACAGAAATGACATTTAGTGCTCTGGACTAAGACAAGTACACACTATAGAAGGATATGCTTTGTTCATATTTCATGTCAGAGGTTTGCAACCACTTTAAGTGCAATGCATCTCCTGGAATTCCCTCTTTTTATAAAAATGTACTGTTTCTCTTATAATTATTACTATATATCCCATGCTCCGATATCCCAGAAGCCTCTAAAGTACAGCTCAGCCGCCTGTCCCCCCCCCACAGCCACTCTTATGAAGAAGCCCCTAAAGTGGTTGTAAAGCCTGAAATCTTCAGTGTGCAGCCCCCCCGCCCACCAAATGCTTACCCAGATCCAGTAATGTGCACAAGAGCAGCTGCTCTCCTGGCTCTCTCTCTTCCTCATTGGCTCCCACTGCTGTTAATCACAGCCAATGAGTAGGGAGCTGGGGGGCGGGACTGAGTTCCATTCTGTGTGTCTTATGGATACACAAATGGGGGGAGCTCAGGAATTCTTGCTATGGGGCACTCGGGAGGGGGTTAGGAGCCCAGAACGCCGATGGGTGACTTGTGGTGGTAGGTTTAAGGAGCGTCCAATATCCAATTAGAAGCAAAATGAAGGTTAATATGTCGTTGTTTTATTGAAAGTAGCAAAACATGATAAAACCAACGCGTTTCGGATGAACAAGGACTCCCCCTTCTTCAGGGCAGCTGCTGTATGCTAATGGTGAGTGAGGATGTAACCCAACTGGTGGGTCTGTGACATCAAAAACGAGAAAGTTGCTGTGCTACTCCGGCGGTGGCAGCAAAGATGGGGGACTTGAGAAGAGGAGGATCCGGGCTGCTCGGTGCAAAACCATTACAGAGCAGGTAAGTGTGACACGTTTGTTATTTTTTCTCAAACAAAGGAAAGCCTTTAATATCACTTTAAGTGCAAAAAAAGTCAGTGCAGGATTCAGTAGTGATGTAAGGGGTCAGTTGGAGGAACACCTGAGTGCAGCAGGGAATGCAGTCATTCAACATTCCCAAAGCTACACTATATAACCAAAAGTATTGGGACACCTGCCTTTACACGCACATGAACTTTAATGGCATTCCAGTCTTAGCCCATAGGGTTCAATATTGAGTTGGCCCAACCTTTGCAGCTATAACAGCTTCAACTCTTCTGGGAAGGCCGTCCACAAGGCTTAGGAGTGTCTATGGGAATGTTTGACCGTTCTTCCAGAAGCACATTTGTGAGGTCAGGCACTGATGTTGGACAAGAAGGCCTGGCTTGCAGTCTCCGCTCGAATTCATCCCAAAGGTGTTCTATCGGGTTGAGGTCAGGACTCTGTGCAAGCCAGTCAAGTTCCTCCAATCCAAAGTCGCTCATCCATGTCTTTATGGACCTTGCTTTGTGCACTGGTCCAAATTATTTGGTGGAGGGGGGATTATGGTGGGGGGTTGTTTTCTATTAGGGGCTGGGCTTGGCCCCTTAGTTCCAATGAAGGGAACTCTTAAGGCGTCAGCATACCAAGACATTTTGGACAATTTCATGCTCCCAACTTTATGGGTTTATGGACGTTGCTTTGTGCAGTGGTGGGCAGTCATGTTGGAACAGGAAGGGGCCATCCCCAAACTGTTCCCACAAAGTTGGGAGTATGAAATTGTCCAAAATATCTTATATCTTATATTATTTCGACCAGTGCACAAAGCAAGGTCCATAAAGACATTGGATTTGGGGTGGAGGAACTTGACTGGCCTGCACAGAGTCCTGACCTCAACCTGATAGAACACCTTTGGGATGAATTTGAGCGGAGATCACGAGCCAGGCCTTCTCATCCAACATCACTGCCTGACCTCACCAATGCCCTTCTGGAAGAATGGTCAAACATTCCCATAGACACTCCTAAACCTTGTGGACAGCCTTTCCAGAAGAGTTGAAGCTGTTATAGCTGCAAAGGGTGGGCCAACTCAATATTGAACCCTACAGACTAAGACTGGGATGCCATTAAAGTTCATGTGCGTGTAAAGGCAGGTGTCCCAATCAATGGCGGCTGGTACTCAATAATTTGGGGGGGGGGGGACCAACGACACCACCCCCCTCCTTAGGAGGCAGATATCCTGCCTGCCCGGGATGACTCCGGTCTCCCGTCCTCCTCCCTCCAAGCCGGGGAGTGGAGCCGCTGCGGGTGAGCCATCGTGGCAGCTGGTGCTCTCCCCCTTGCTTCTCCGTGCGTCTCCTCCCTCCTCCTCCCGCTTGGCCAATAAGATTGCATCTCCTTTTAGCTAGTCGGGAAACGGGTCTCACGACCTGCTTCCTGATTGGCGGTGAGGATATTTAGTGTAAAAATAGCAAATATTAATCCGCTATTGTCACACAACTGGGTGGGCTTGGAGCTCAGTGCTCTGCTCCCCGATCCCACTCTTTTTTGAAGCCTATTAGAGCCTCTGGCTCTAATCACTTGCTTCAAAAAAAAAAAAAACACCCCCACCCCCCCAATTGTAATCCATGCGTCGGGCACCCTGTATGTAGATCAGGGACTGGATGCACAGATGGGGGGGCGGTGCCCGTGTGCCCCTAATGGAAGGGCCACCACTGGTATCAATACTTTTGGTAATATAGTGTATGTAGCAAGTCTGCTGTAGGGGCTGATCTGTGTGAGATCCAAGAACTGCACAGTCACCATGATTGAGTCATCTCTCAGTCCAGCAAGTAGATCAGGATTTTTCAACCAGGGTTCCTCCAGAGGTTGCTAGGGGTTCCTTGAGCAATGAGCAATTTCTGCCCATTAGATAAATTCCCAATGACTCCATTGATCTTTTTAGCTATCTGTAGGGGGGTAATTCTTCCCAATGACCACAAGTGTAAGGAGCATTCTTCCCATTGACCATCACACTAATGTATCATGAGCTGTAGTTGTAGATATAGTAAATTTTAGCAGGGGTTCCCTGAGACCAGAAAGTTATTTCAAGGGTTCCTCTGTGTTGAAATGGTTGAGAAAGGCTGAAGTAGATGGTTGACCCTGGATGATGACTGAACAAAGATGGCGTCGCCCTTCTGGAGAGAAAAGCAGGTAAAGGCATCATCAGGGGGAATACTGAGATCTCTGTTCGAGGAAATACATTCCTGGAAGGGTCTCACTGGTGTAATACTTAGTCTGCATGGACATAAATACATCTGTTGATTGTTCCACGTTAAGACTTTCTATCAAATTCCACCGATATGGCAAACAAGGTGCCCCCCCCCTATGGAGATGTTGCATTGGGCCTCATTTTACTTGCACCATTGGGCTTTAGTGTTCTGTATCCTGCCTGGTCTCAGTCGCTTACCATAAAACTGCTAAAACATATCCAGGCCAGAGCCGTCTGTACAATTCCAGATGGAAAAATACCGGCGGCAGCCGGAGGTTTGGGCTGAATTTATTGTGAAGTGGAGGAAAGAATGCAGCTTTGTGTTTTAAGTGGCCGGAGCAAAGCTTTTACCGAGCTGGGTCACATTCCTTCCAGGCAACAGATGGAGATGTCTGAAGAGGATACAATAGAAACAAATTGTAACATGGTAACGGGTTTGAAAAAAAAAGAACAGCAGACAAAAAAAATTAACGCAGGTATTAGGATGATGGCGGTTTATCCGGGCCCGGCGAATTCTGGAACCTGAAGAGTCATTGCAGACCAGAGGAGATGTACCGGGCCGGGTCCGAGATCAGGCGTTGTAAGGAAGCAGTGGTCCCTGGGAAGCCTGTGCACGGGCGCACGTAGCGTGTGCGCGCGCCTGTGTGCGCCCGCATTGGTGCCAAATGGCCCATTTAAGCTGACTGACCCCTGTAGCCGGTGCTGTCCATTCTACAGCATCTGAGTACCTGTGAGCCCCAGCTCTGTTCTGGTTAACCTGTTCCTGTGATCCTTCCTGTTTCCTGTAAAGACCTGGCTTGTCCTGACCTGCTGTTATCTGCCTGCACCGACCCCCGGCTATCCTCGACCATCCGATTGTCTGACCCCTCTGTACTTCTGCTGTCAGCCCGGTTACGAACTTTGCTTGGACTTGACCATTCTTCTGCCTGCTCCCTTGTACCGCACCGCCAGCTAGTTGCCGACCCAGCCTGTACCACCTCTCTTCTGATCTGCACGACCGCTTGAGATCTCACATCATCATCAGTGACCATCCAGCCCTCCTGCCATCCTGCACTCCCGGACCACCTGTCTGCTCTATCAGGGGTCCCTAAATCAGGCGCGCAAGAGTGGTTGTTCCCTGCACAAGCCAGACTCCACCACCAGGTGTGTGACAGGCATCTTTTATCAAGGGATTCAAACCAGTTTTGGGCGAGTTCACAAGCCCCAACATCTCCAACATCTCCAACATCTCCAACATCTCAACCATCTCAACCATCTCCAACATCTCCAACATCTCCAATATCTCCAACATCCCAAACATCTCCAACATCTCCAACATCTCCAACATCTCAACCATCTCAACCATCTCCAACATCTCAAACATCTCCAACATCTCCAACATCTCCAACATCTCCAACATCTCAACCATCCCAAACATCTCCAACATCTCCAACATCTCAAACATCTCAAACATCTCAAACATCTCAAACACCTCCAACATCTGCAGCATCTCCAACATCTCCAACATCTCAAATATCTCCAACATCTCACATCTCAAACAAATGTATCATTAGACTTCACCCAACCCTTTCATCACCAAAGCGTTGTTTAAAAAATATATTTTAGGCCTAAAGATTAGTTAAAACCAAGGCTTTTGAGGGGGTTTGGGGAGGTTGGCTTGATGCACCAGGTTTGGCCCCAGTAGACCTCATTATAGATAGGATATTGGGAAAGAATGCTGTTGGGTTACTCAATGCTGGTTATTACTACATGGCTTTGGAGTGTGTAATATTAATGTCCAAATCCAAGAAAAAAGAACTGCTCCAGGTGCTAGGCAGCTCACATGGAACTAACCTTGGAGTGCCTGCCACGGCTTGCCTCCACAATACTGAAGTAAATGAAGAAAGACAGCATCCAGGAATTTCCAATGCTTTATTCAGGTCACCACAGTGGTACTACAGACACCCAGCATGCAATCACATACGTAGACGCGTTTCACACATCTCTCATGTGCTTTATCATTACCAATTATAACGCTCTATTGGTACTATCATTTCTGTTTTCAGCCACTAGGTGGGGCTGTATGTTCTCTTTAGTGAGCTCTATGTAGTTGGAAGCTGTAATTGCCTATTTGTTTTCTACTGTTTTGTACATTACAACTTTACGTTATTTTGTGTTTATGGAACATGTATGCTTCAATGTGTTTAAATAAAACTTTCTTCTGATTTAAAAAAAAAAAAAAAAAAACAGGGCTTTTCTCAGAGAATAGGTGCAAGAATTGTCCCTTTCTGAGTCAATTCTTGTCTCTGCCCCTACCCACCTCCAAGCACCATTTCTTAATTCCACCCACTTCTCAGTACCACCCCTTTTAGAGATTACAGAGCCAGGTATCATTTTGTGGTACTAAGAAATTTGTATGGAAGCAACAATAGGTCCCACCCATTAACAACGGACCCCTGCAAAAAAAATACCACCCCCAGTGGCGGCCTGTCCTAATCCATGCGCCTGGCCCCTAATCTACATGCAGGGTGCCGAACGCATGGATTTCAATGGGTTTTTTTTAACCACTTGCTTACTGGGCACTTAAACCCCCCTCCTGCCCAGACCAATTTTAGGCTTTCAGCGCTATCGCATTTTGAATGACAATTGCGCGGTCGTGCGACGTTGTACCCTAACAAAAGTTTTATAATTTTTTTCCCACAAATAGAGCTTTCTTTTGGTGGTATTTGATCACCTCTGCGTTTTTGTTTTTTTTTTGCGCTATAAACAAAGAGCGACGAGTTTGGAAAAAGAACAATATTTATTACTTTTTTGCTATAATAAATATCCAAAAAAAAATATAAAAAAGAAAATTATTCATCCGTTTTGGCCGATATATTCTTCTACATATTTTTGGTAAAAAAAAATTAAAAATCGCAATCGGCGTATATTGATTGGTTTGTGCAAAAGTTATTGCGTCTACAAACTGTGGGAATTGATTTATGGCGTTTTTTTTTTTTACTAGTAATGGCGGCGATCTGCAATTTTTATCGGGACTTTGATATTGACATTTTTGACACATTTTTGGGACCAATGACATTTATACAGCGATCAGAAATTTAAATGTCCACTGATTACTGTGTAAATGTCATTGGCAGGGAAGGGGTTAACCTGCAGGGGGCAGTGAAGGGGTTAACTGTGTTCCCTGTATGTGTTCTAACTGTGAGGGGGCGGGGCTGGTTGGGACATAACAGATTTAACTGATCCCAGTGACAGGGATCAGTAGATCTCTTATGTCCCCCTTAACAGAACGGAGAACTGCAGCGTTTACATCGGCGGTACGCTGTTCTGCAGCTGTTACAAGTGATCAGCGGGATTCGATGTCCGCCCGACCCACGGGCACGCCCATGCAGCATGCGGCGGCCGCGAGAGCGCGCGGGGAGCGTGCACAAGGGCATTTCGTCCATGGACGTCCGCCGGGCATTTCAGAGCCGCGCTGTAGCCGTCTTTCGGATCTGAACTGGTTAAGCACACGATCAGAGCCAGAGGCTCTAATTGACTTAAAAAAAGGGTGGGCTAGGGGCACAGTGCTCCCACCCAGTTGTGTGACATTAGCAAATTAATATTCGCTATTGTCTTCCTAAATCTCCTTCTGGCCAATCAGGAAGCGGGTCCTGAGACCCAATTGGTCGCGAGTCTTAGGACTCCCGGCCAATCGAATCTCAGGACCCACTTCCTGTTCGGGAGGAGAAGCTTCTGGAGCGAGGAGCAGCAGCCCCTAACCCTCGTCCTCGATTCTCGTCATCTCCTAAGGTAAGGCCGCCTTTGCATCCGTCTCCCACAAATAATAATAACAAGAAAAACAGTAAAATAGATCCCCTGCAGCCAGCAACAATAG
>BLSH010352667.1:374700-398290 GCA_018402905.1 Glandirana rugosa | reverse complement strand
CATTTGGGGGGTATTTGTACTTTCCTGTCTTGTTAGGGTCTCAAGAAATGAGATAGGCCGTCAGTGCATCAGGTGTGATAAATTTTCAGTGATTGGCACCATAGATTGTAGACTCTATAACTTTCACAAAGACCAAATAATATACACTAATTTGGGTTATTTTTACCAAAGACATATAGCAGTATAAATTTTGGCCAAAATTTACGAAGAAAAATTACTAATTTGCAAAATGTTATAACAGAAATAAAGAAAAATGCATTTTTTTACAAAATTTTCGGTATTTTTCCATTTATTGCTCAAAAAATAAACACCCCAGTGGTGATTAAATACCACCAAAAGAAAGCTCTATTTGTGTGAAAAAAAGGACGAAAATTTCATTTGGGTACAGTGTAGTATGACTGAGTAATTGTCATTCAAAATGTGAGAGCACTGAAAGCTGAAAATTGGTCTGGTTAGGAAGGGGGTTTAAGTGCCCAGTTGTCAAGTGGTTAAAGAGGTCCTGTCATGCCTTTTTTTCTATTGCAAGGAATGTTTACATTTCTTGTAATAGGAATAAAAGTGACCCAAATAGTTTTTTTAAAAAAGGACGGTGTAAAAATAAAAAGTAAAATAAATAAGCAAAAAAAAAAAAAATTCAAGCGCCCCGTCCCACCCACATATGAAAAAGGTGTTCAAACCACACATGTGAGGTATCACCGCGATCGTCAGAGCGAGAGCAATAATTCTAGCACCAAATTCAAAACGGGTAACCTGTACAAATTTTTAAACGTCACTGATGGAGATTTTTAAGTGCCAAAGTTTGTCGCCATTCCACAAGCGGGCGCAATTTTGAAGCGTGACATGTTGGGTATCCGTAGCATTATCACAAAACAGAAAAATAACTGGGCTCACTTTACTGCCGTCTTATGTTTTAATTTAAAAAAGTTAATTTTTTTCCAAAAAAAATTTGCGCTTCTAAGACCGCCGGGCAAATTCGTTGTGACAAAGTATTGCAACAGCCACCATTTTATTCTCTAGGATGTTAGAAGAAATATATAATGTTTGGGGTTTCTAAATAATTTTCTAGCAAAAAAAGAACCGATTTTAACTTTTAAACACTGAATCTCAAAAAGAGGCTTGGTCCTTAAGTAGTTAATACATTGACTAGCTAACCTAAGCATAAAAGATATAATATACAGTACAAATAATCAGGAAATGACCACTGTCCTTATTTGCATATTGGTTAAGTAAGTCAGAGTATGCAAGATCTGCACGACAGCCACAGCCAGGCAACCTGCATTTTCAGAGGATTAGGACAGTGGCAGCCTTTATGTTTCTAACATGACAGGTTTCCTTTTTTTCCAGATGTTACAAACTGCTTGGCCACTATATGGCTGATCATTGCTCTTTTTTTTTTTTACTTAAAGCAGATATAACCACAATCACCAAGAGATCCATTTATAAAAACATTTGTTGCATGAATGTCACAAGCATTCCTGCAAGCTGAACGAAATGTCACTGTAATTTTTCTAAGAGATTAATGCCTGCATCAGCAGCTCCACCTAGTGGCCAAAATGTGGTATAGTTTTCTGAAATGCCTCAATAAGAAAGCCATACTGCATTTTGGCCACTAGATGGAGGCATTAATCTCAGAGAAATTACAGTGACATTTCGTTCAGCTTGCATCAATGCTATTGACGATTTTGCAACTGTTTTATAAATCCCTTCGATCTCTTATAATTATTAACAGGGTGTAGATCTAAAAAAAATCCACAGTGCTTTTTGTCCTGTGAAGCTGCATGTATATTATCTCTTTATGGGTGGGGCACGGTGGACTAATATTAGACTATCTTCCTTCCAGGTCGAATGTTGTTATACTGAATAAAGTTAATATAAAATAGAGTGAATCAGGAAAAAAATCCACATTATGGCCACTAGATGGAGCTGATGATCCTAGGAATTTAATACTCATTTACCATAATCATCAGCTCCATCTAGTGGCCATAATGTGGTATTTTCCCGATTCATTGTATTTTGGATGAATAACAACATTTGACCTGAAGAGACAAGAGCCTAGCAACATTCAATTCTGCCCCCCAGTCATACAGAATGAATGTACATGTAGGTTTACAGGATGAATAGCTCTGACACCCCTTAATGTCATTTCAAAAGTAAATTTGAATATTTTAAACCAGCAGCTTTCAGTAAAAAAAAAAAAAAGAAATCTCTGGTGATCCTGCCATGACTGTCCTTGTTCAGGCGCTTCCTGTTATAGAGTGACCACGCTATGTCCCTTTCTCCCAATTGTGCTCCTGTGTTGTCACCCGGGCTTCTAATGAAGACTACAAGTGAGCATTTGTAAATTTGCAACTTTTATGAAATGAATCCCTGGTGATCCTGCCATAAAGATCCTAGTTCAAGCACTTCCTGTTATAGGGTGACAACGCTTTGTCTTCTAATTGTAGTCCTGTGTTGTCACCCCATCGCATAGGCTTCCGATGGAAACTACAAGTGGTTGGTATAGCAAACATTGCACAGGGCATGGTCCACTGTTGTCCCCATTAGGAACCCCCGACAAATGCCATGCAGCAGTCGCTGGAGTGCATGTAGACAGGAAGTAGCTGCATGTAGGCTGCAGGAGATCAGCAGCACCAAAATGGATAGAAGAAAAAGTGAAAAGTATATTTTTTTTAAGGAAATGATACATTTTCATTCAGTTTGGGTTTACATTTACTTTATTAGTGAAAGACTGGACAATGTCTAGGACAAAGCTACACTTAAGTCATGTGACCTCTGCCAGGGAATGACAGCAGATGATTGGCTTTTGTACTTCAATAAACAATTATTGTATTCTTTCCCCAACAGCCTATCAGATAACTCACCGGCTGAATACAACCAATGCCAACACCGCTACGGTGGATGTTCTGAACCCCAGTGTACGGCAGTATACCGCTACCGCGCTGAGGCCGGAGTCCGTCTACCTGTTCAGAATCACCGCCCAAACTCGCAAAGGATGGGGAGAGGCGGCAGAAGCACTGGTGGTCACCACTGAGAAGCGAGGTACAAGATGGCGCATTTTAGAGCCTTTCTTATTAAATCTGGGGGGCATCTAAAGCAAATTGCTTTACATTTTGGAGAGAGTAGGGCAGGGTTAGAACTCTTGGCTTTTTTTTGGGGGGGGGGGGGTTGTGTGTCACTTCCTCTACTGGAGACACAACAGGAAGTGCATTGCTGAGCACGAACGTTGCTGGGCTTACTAACCTCCCACCCTCTATACCTCCAGTGGTAGAATGCCTGTGCTGTATTTCCCATCTCAGACCCTCCAACAAGTTTAATTTAAAGTGGTCACTCTTACTTCTAAAGTCACCAAATATTGGGTTAGTTTTTATTGTTAAAGCCAAGCTTTTGCCCCCTCCCCTTTGGAGGCCACCTGGAAGTGTCTTTTTCCATGTTGTTGTTTTAATGCCTTTTCCTTTCCTTATGTCTTCAGGCTTGTCGCATAATGCATTGGGTCATCTTCTCCGATGGCATCTACCAATCTTCCCCCATGGCACCTCCCAATCAATTGCAATAACATCTCCCAATTTTCCCCAATAGCATCTCATGATCTTCCCTAATGGCACCTCCCATTCTTTTACAATAACATCTCTCAATATTCCCCAATGGCATCCCCCAATCTTCTCCCATGGCACCTCCCAATCTTCTCCCCTGACATCTTCCAATCTTCTCCAATAGAATCTTCCCCAACTGCACCTCCCAATCTTTTGCAATAACATCTCCCAATCTTCTCCCATGGCACCTTCCAGTCTTCCCCAATGGCATCTCTCAATCTTCTCCCACGGCACCTCCCAGTCTTTTGCAATGGCATCTCTCAATCTTCCCCAATGACATCTCCCAATCTTTTGCTATAACTTCCCCCTCTTAATATTCTCCTATGGCATCTCTCAATCTTCTCCCATGGCATCTCTCAATCTTCCCCAGTGACATCTCTCAATCTTCCCCAATGGCATCTCCCAATCTTTTGCTATAACTTCCCCCTCCTAATATTCCCCAATGGCATCTCCCAATCTTCCCCAATGGCATCTCCCAATCTTTTGCTATAACTTCCCCCTCCTAATATTCTCCTATGGCATCTCCCAATCTTCCCCAATGGCATCTCTCAATCTTCTCCCATGGCACCTTCCAATCTTCCCCAATGGCATCTCTCAATCTTCCCCAGTGACATCTCTCAATCTTCCCCAATGGCATCTCTCAATCTTCCCCAGTGACATCTCTCAATCTTCCCCAATGGCATCTCCCAATCTTTTGCTATAACTTCCCCCTCCTAATATTCCCCAATGGCATCTCCCAATCGTTTGCTATAACTTCCCCCTCCTAATATCCCCCAATGGCATCTCCCAATCTTCCCCAATGGCATCTCCCAATCGTTTGCTATAACTTCCCCCTCCTAATATTCCCCAATGGCATCTCCCAATCTTCCCCAATGGCATCTCCCAATCTTTTGCTATAACTTCCCACTCCTAATATTCTCCCATGGCATCTCCCAATCTTACCCAATGGTGGGCAATCCTTGATGGTGCAGAAAGTGGCACTGAGGCTCAATTTAAGCCTAAGCTGCTCTTTTGAATTAAGAATTTTAGCCTGGAGTTGGGTCTTGAATGTCCATCGGGGTATTGGTAACACCATCCTTTTGGGTTTGTAATAGCTGCACAGAACTTAGAATTCTCAGATATCTGATCGTGGGCAGAGTCCTCATCAAATTCGTCAGCCTGTGATTTTGTTTCCCAGCATCCAGAATAAAAGTTTTGGATGAAGTTGTCCCGTATTGGAAGCCACATTCCTATCTCTATTTCAGAGCGCCCTCAGCCGCCCAGCAAGCCCGGGGTTCTACAGGAAGATGTGAAGTCGCGGAGTGTCCTCTTGACGTGGGAACCTGGCAGCGATGGCCTGTCTCCTGTCCGTTACTACACCATCCAGACCCGAGAATTGCCCAAGGGGCGCTGGGTTGTCCACTCCGCTTCCATCAGTCACAACGCCACCTCTGCTCTCGTGGACAGGTGAGAGTTAATTGTGATCGAAGGGACGACATGTCTGTGGATCGTAGAGAAAGAAGTCACTTACTATGATGGTGTCCTTTACAGGCTGAAACCTTTCACATCGTACAAATTCAGAGTGAAAGCCACCAATGACATCGGGGACAGCGAATATAGCCAAGAGTCGGAATCCCTTACCACTCTGCAGGCTGGTGAGTCACATGACCAGATTATATATATGAAGCATGGCTGTTCAACTTATTTGCTGGTAATATAAATACAACCTGGC
This sequence comes from Glandirana rugosa, assembly GCA_018402905.1. Classification (NCBI taxonomy): domain Eukaryota; kingdom Metazoa; phylum Chordata; class Amphibia; order Anura; family Ranidae; genus Glandirana; species Glandirana rugosa. The sequence continues at coordinate 392,989 of BLSH010352667.1, read as the reverse complement.
CACATACTGATCTTCAACTTTAGGAAGAGTTTTCATTTTGCCAAAGTTTCTGCAAAAATTTTACCAAAATTTCGTAATTTTGGCAAAATACATTAAAGTCAGTAGGAAATGAGAAATCCAGGTGGTTTCCGGTTTGTTGCTAAAAGTAGATAAGGGGAAAAAAACCAATTTAGATGCACAGATTAAAAAAAAAACTTGCTTACAGTGTAATTGTTACCAAGTATTTAATGTACAGGGTGGGCCATTTATATGGATACACCTTAATAAAATGGGAATGGTTGGTGATATTAACTTTCTGTTTGTGGCACATTAGTATATGTGAAGTCGGCCATTTTGAATCCAACTTTTGTTTTTTCAATAGGAAGAGGGTCATGTGACACATCAAACTTATTGGGAATTTCACAAGAAAAACAATGGTGTGCTTGGTTTTAACGTAACTTTATTCTTTCATGAGTTATTTACAGGTTTCTGACCACTTATAAAATGCACCTGAAACTACGGATACTGGAAGCCTGTGCTAGCATTTCTCCTGCGGTGTTGCTATCAGTGTGTGAAGAGTGGGAGAAGAGGGTTGCATTGACAATCCAACACAATGGGCAGCACATTGAACACATTTTAGAAGTGGTCAGAAACTTGTAAATAACTCATGAAAGAATAAAGTTACGTTAAAACCAAGCACACCATTGTTTTTCTTGTGAAATTCCCAATAAGTTTGATGAGTCATGACCCTCTTCCTATTGAAAAAACAAAAGTTGGATTCAAAACGGCCAACTTCAAAATGGCCGCCATGGTCACCACCCATCTTGAAAAGTTTCCCCCCCCTCACATATACTAATGTGCCACAAACAGGAAGTTAATATCACCAACCATTCACATTTTATTAAGGTGTATCCATATAAATGGCCCACCCTGTAGAATGTTCCAGTTGGGATTCATTTAATGAAAGTCTTAGATTCTTTTACTGTGCCAGTTGATTGAGATCCAAGAACAGTCCCTAGATGTGAAATGACATTTATCAAGCCCATCATTTTCACAGTATAAAGAGGTCTATGGGTGTGGAAAATGCCCCCCAACTGGCTCTTAAGGAGAATATTGGTTACCCCATGTCTAAACAAAAAAAAAAGGTCTTAAACATTTGAATGAGCACCATGAATGTTTGCCATCCATATTGTTTGTAACATGATTATCTTCTATGGTCATCAGCTCCATCTAGTGGCCGTAATGCGATATTTTCCTGAAATAACTCAAAAAAACATTATGGCCACTAGATGGAGCTGATGATCATAGGAGATAATCATATTACAAACCATACAGAAAACATTCATGGTGCCCATGGTTAAGGCAACCACACAACCCTTCTTAAAAGGTGTCCATGTAAAAAAAAAAAAAAAAAGGATGCAGACGTCTTATAGTAGAGCCAAAGGCAACATTTATTTTTTTCGTTTTTGGATAGAGTAAGGAAGGGTTACAACCCCTTTCAGATTGTTTTGCCATCTGTAGCCCATTGTGGAGATTTCACTTCCTATCCCATAGCCAAACAGGAAGTGAGAGGAAATCCCTGCAAATTATGGGAATCCCTTGGGGGACCCCCCAAAAAAATAAAATCTAGTGCCCTCATTCGAGGATTTCCACTCTATTGCTTTTCTTGGGACAGCCGAAAATTCCAAAATTTGAGATTTTCTTTCAATGGTAACGGTAAACAGGACAAATAGAGAGGGTGCATCTCCCTAACAGGGGGCACAGACAGCAATAAAAAAAAAACCTGACAGGTGTTCTAAGCCCTCTCTCCAAACCTGAAAAAAAAAAGTTTTGTCTTTAGTTATATTTTAAACATTTGCATTGGCATCACGAATGTTTGCCATATTTGTTGTAACATGATTTTCTATGATCATCACCTCCATCTAGTGGCCATAATGCAATACTTTCCTGAACTAACTCAATCAAGCAAAAAACATTATGGCCACTAGATGGAGCTGATGATCATAAGAGATAATCGTATTACCAACAATACGGAAATGATTCATAGTGCCCATGTGAATGGTTAAGACATTTAAAAAAAAAAGAACTCTCCAATGCATTCACATTTCCCCTTATTTTTCTTTTTAAAGACCCTGCAAGCACAGAAAAATGTTGATATGCCTAAAATACACTCAGCTCTCAACTTCAGTGGGCTGACACACACGCAGAACATATATACGGACTGTGGTGTCAGCCCTGCCCATCCTCGTTTTGCTAAACTAGTCAGCCACTCCCACTATCTTCCTATCCACACCATAGGGACTTATGAACGTGTAGTCCAAGAGAAGTACAGGAAGCGCTAAATGGCTTCCTCCAGATAATATAGCTCTAGGTTTTTCTTTTTTTTACAAGATCAATATATACAAATTGAAAGTTAAAAAATATATATAACAGATTCAACAAAAGTCTTTCAATGTATATATAAATGGCCAAAAGGGAGTTTATTGAAAAGGTCCATGTTAAAAAAAAACAATTATTATTTTCTATGATCGTCAGCTCCATCTAGTGACCATAATGCAATATCATAGCATTATGGCCACTAGATGGAGCTGATGAACATAAGAGATTATCATATTACAAAAAATACAGAAAACATTCATGGTGCCCATGCAAATGGTTAAGACAACCACATAGCTCTTAAAGGGGTCCATGTTAAAAAAAGGAATAAAAAAAAAGCTGTGTGAATGTCTTATTCATTGTTAGGGGCATACATTTTAATCGCTGGCATCCCAGGAGAGAATAGCAGCTGAGTTTTAATACGCTTGGCAAGAATTGTGGGCTTTGGGAGAGATGTGACAGTGCTTGGGCCTAAGCATCCAATGCCCAAGCATGAATGCCCTCATGTGGTTGAAGGACGTCATTCACCCAACACCAAAGTGGACTCCTCCAGCACCAGGAAGGTGACACGGAATCACCAACATGGTTGGAGCAGACTTGTTCCCTGACCTCAATAAACTGAAATTGATTGGTTGGCACAGGCCTCTGCCCTTTGTAGGCCACCATTGATCTTTGTACTTTCTTACCAAATATCTCTGCGCGTTTCATCTTCTATCTTATTTTCCACGCAGCGCCTGACGATTCTCCGCTAGTCCTCTCTGTGACGCCGCACACCACAACCTCCGTGTTGATTCGCTGGCAGGTATGGAATGTCTTTAAAACTCCTTTTGTATTTTTTCTACACCAAGATCGGTTTTGGAACTCAAAATAATGATGAGGATTTGTTTGTCCCGTTAGGCGCCAACAGAGGACAAGATCAATGGAATCCTTCTGGGCTTTCGCATTCGCTACCGAGAACTGGTGTACGATGGGATGAGAAGTTTTACCGTGCACAACATCAAGAACCCGGACACCAAATGGGCCGAGCTGACCTGTAAGTTAGAACAAAGTCATTGTTAACATGTAAAACAATAGGCCCATAAGAGCAAACTTAGTGAAGGAACCTTTAGGAATGACTGGTGGTGCCAGATATACCAATTTCAGAATCCAATTTCTGATGTAGACAGCTGTGCCCATACGGTGCTTTTGATTGTTCGCTGATGAAGGTTCTTGTTATTATTTAGTAACCCACTTGCTACAAATGTATGACCTTCAGGCCATTTCTGGGGTGGGTAGATGGTTTACCTGTGCTTCCTCAAGATTGTATTGTACTTGATGGCTCAACAAGGTCAAGCTGGCACAGTATGGATAAGTAAATGACTTTGTAAATGGTCCATTAACCATTGAAACAAGGAGAAGTCGTCCTAATATGTAAGCTCCTCCAGTTGGGACCATTCTAGGCTAACGGTGCTGCTGTTTAGCTATTGGTCATTCAGGTATACTAAGTTGGAAGTACTGAGTAAGGTCATTGCACTCACAGCAGTCAAGTAGATCAGTAGGGCAATACCTGGCAACTGCTGATCAAAGCAAGGTCCATAGAGTCCTACCAGTATATCCAACTTAACTATTACATTTGCAGCCTGCTTCAGTACCACAAGGGACCACTCAAACACTTAACTCCTTTCGAAAACCATTCCTGAAAGGGCCCTTACTTGAAAGCCTTGACTCAGATCTCTACGCCCTCTTTGACCAACTCAATGGGCTCCGGCCCACTTTGTTAAACAGTGAAGTCAAACTACTTTTGCGATGGTGACCCCAGACGGTCTAAGTTTCCACGGCTGTAGAGAATGAGGCACCCTATTCCATATTTGCTGGTCCTGCCCCAAGGAAATTTGATTCTGGATACGGGTATATAACATGTTCAGATCAGTCCTTAAGATCACTTTAATCCACAACCCTTGGGAGGCGCTATTGCAGGAGCCAATTCCCTCTTTGTCTAGGAACCAGAGAAAGTTGGTGGGGTTATAGCGTTCCCATAGTACAACCCATCCCCATGAGACAACTCTTCACCATGAGACAACATCCCCATAAAACAACCTGTCCCCATGAGACAACATCCACATGAAAATAACCCCTTCTCCATGGGACAGCTCTTCAGCATGAGACAACCCTTCCATATAAGACAACATCCACATGAAGATAACCCCTTCACTATGGGACACCATTCCCATAGGACAACTCTTCAGCATGAGACAACCCTCCCACTTAAGACAACATCCACATAAACACATCCCCTTCACTATGGGACAGCATTCCCATGGGACAACTCTTCAGCATGAGACAACCCTTCCACATAAGACAACATCCACATGAAGATAACCCCTTCACTATGGGACACCATTCCCATAGGACAACTCTTCAGCATGAGACAACATCCACATGAAGATAACCCCTTCACTACAAGACAGTATTCACTACTCTTTACCATGAGTCAACATCCCCATAAGACAACCCTTCATTATGAGACAACGCATCCCCATGAGATAACTATTCAGCATGTGACAACATCCACATGAAGACAACCCCTTCACTATGGTACAGCATTCCCATGGGACAACTCTTCAGCATGAGACAACCCTTCCGCATAAGACAACATCCACATGAAGATAACCCCTTCACTATGGGACACCATTCCCATAGGACAACTCTTTAGCATGAGACAACCCTTCCACATAAGACAACATCCACATGAGGATAACCCCTTCACTGTGGGACAGCATTCCCATAGGACAACCTTTTGCCATGAGACGTACCCATAAGATAAGTAACCCTTCACCATGAAACTCTTATCCCTGCAATAACTCTTCCTTATCAGATAACTCTTAAACCTGGTACTGCTCAGCATTTTATAACGTAACATTAATCTATACTGTCAGACTAACGTGTAAAATTAGCCAACTAATGAACTGCCATAAGGGAACATTATGGATGGCACACAGCTGAGGTTGCTCCAGAAGTTCAGAGTTACGCTTTAACCTTGTTTCACCTTACATGGCCACTGCCTCCCGAGGTTTGGAAACCACGCCAACCCTCCCGAGCACAGGGTTGCAGCAGAAAACAGTGCATCAGGCAGCTTCACACGGACTCTTCTCACCTCTGACAAAGTTCTTAGATGTGTGAAAAGAGACTTTGTTAATTAGCAGCATGCTCAGTGTTTATAGTGTGTGAGCGGTAACTGCGGATGTGTTGGCATCCCAGTGCTAATCATGGCATCTCGCCGCATAACCTCGATGGCTGACATTTTGCTGTTAGAAAAATGCAAATAAGAAAATAGCTGTTTATGTTATGTTTTGTCTGCTGTTACCAGATTAAAGGGTCATTTCTCTGAAGCATAAGAATGTGGTATTTCCATTGTGCAAGTCATTATCCAATTGAAAATTATTATTTCGGTTCAAGTTTTTATCCCAGGGAACAGCTGAAATTATTACACTCTTTATTGATTTGTGGGGGATTCTCAATGTAAAAAAGTAAATTCACAAAAATGATCTCAGAGGTTTTTGCTGCTTATAGGCAATCCGTTGGCCTATTTAGGATGAAGTGACATGGTTTCATTAAGGGTTACCGGCTGACCCACTTACACTCACATTTGTAGCGCTCCCCAACAACTCCTTCCTCCATCACAGCTTCCATAAAATACCAGCGTAAGCTCTGTGTCAGAGCTTATACAGGAAAATGTCATCATACCCCCATCATGTGATAGACCAGGGTTTCTCAATCAGGGTTCCTCCAGAGTTTCCTAGGGGTTCCTTGAGCTATGGGCAATTTCTACCTTTCAGATTAAGTTCCCACTGACACCATTGATCTTTTCAGTTTACTGTAAGGGGGTAATTCTTCCCATTGACCACAGGTGTAAGAAGCATTCTTCCCACTGACCACTAATGTATCATGAATTGTGGATATAGCCATTTTTAGCAGGGTTCCTTCAGATCAGAACATTATTTCAAGGGTTCCTCTGTGTTGAAAAGGTTGAGAAAGGATGTGATTGACCATCAATTGTCTGTTAAGGATGAGCCAAACTCAAGTCAGCCCGAACCCATGGGAACGGTCACATGACAGCAAGTCAGTAGCCCAGTTAGCTGCGGGCATGGAATTTCCCACTCCTCTGGCACAAGCTCCCCCATCATGTGATAGATCGCCAATTGCCTGTTAAGGATGAGCCAAGGTTTGGGCCAAACTCACATCAGCCTGAACCCTTAGAAGCAGTCACTTAATAGCAGGCCACTGGCCCAATCAGCTGTTGTCATGGAATTGCCAAACTTTCACCTTTGAAGGTCATTCTGGTGACATCATTGACCTTATATGGTCACATGACCAGATAACGGCATTGTCCAACTTTGACCATGTGCCCATAATAGGTCAATGGTTATACTAGACAATGTAACTGACCAAATCTGTCCATGTGCCCATGTTAGGTTAATGATGTCACCAGCCCCTTGTTATGTGCAGCTATGGCTCTGTGTTACGTTGACTGAAACCAGGGCAAGGAACTTTCTAAATGGAGGGGAGGACAGAAAGTGTCAGTCAGCTGACTTTTTCACTGTACGACCCGAGGCAATTAACCCTGACACTGCCAGAAGCTCAGTGGCAGGAAAAGGACCGGGCATCACTAGAAAGAAGATTTCTACACTAAGGAGCAGTCAGGAGAATATGGGATACACCTCACTAGAGGCAAGTTAGGCGATTGGAGTGGTCACTGTGATCTGACTTCTTATTGGGGGGGGCTAAGTTTGTTCTCCATGGTCTAGCTAAATGTAGGAACATGGCCACCCTCTCTTGCTTACTCCCGAGGTGGACATTGGACTATGGGATTTGCAGTGTGCATAGAGGAACCAACATGCCCTGCTCAGTCCAAACAGATGGAAGTGAGGGGGGGAGGAAAGAAGAGGTTCGGAAGCTCTTGGAGGGCTTTACAAGTAGGCAGAAATTTAATGTAACATTATTTAATGTTAACCAGTTTACAGAGCCATTAAGTAGTGGTTGTGTATAAATTATTTTTGGAGAATAAGGATATTGCTTAGTGTCACTTTAAATTGCAGGAGGAGAGGAGTGTAACTCAGTTACAGTTGTGCTCATAAGTTAACACCCCCTGGCAGAATTTATGATTTCTTGCCCATTTTTCAGAGAATATGAATGAGAACACAAAAACATTTCTTTCACTCATGGTTGGTGTTTGGCTAAAGCCATTTATTATCAATCAACTGTGTTTACTCTTTTTATATCATAATGACAACAGAAACCACCCAAATGACACTGATCAAAAGTTTACATAACCCAGTTCTTAAAGCGGGGTTCCACCCAGTCAACAGTCAGCGGCTACAAAAAGTGTAGCTGCTGACTTTTAACAATCGGACACTCACCTGTCCCAGGCTCCAGCAATGCGGTCGTCCGAGGGCTCACTCTTCTCCCCCTCCCTTCGGCGGCGCCGGCATCACAATGAATGACTGGCGTATCTTCTAGGAGCTGTCACTTGTCCCAGAAGGTCGCCGAGGGGGGGGGGTGAACTTCCTCCCAGAGCCGCGGCTCTAGGAGAGGAAGTGGGCCTGTCCCCCCAAAAATACGACATGCCAATTGTGGCATGTCAGGGGGTCACCTTCCTTTAAAGCAGGGGTTCCGCTTTTGGGTGGAACTCTGCTTTAATACCATGTATTTACACCCTTTAACATGGCAGCTTGAAGTTTTTTGTGGGATTTGTGGATGCGGCGCTTTATCTTCTCAGATGGTAAAGCTGCCCATTCCTCAGTTCCTGGAAATTCTTGGGCTGTCTTGCATGAACTGCATGTTTGAGATCTCCCCAGAGTGGCTCAATGATATTGAGGTCAGGAGACTGAGATGGCCACTCCAGAACCTTCACTTTATTCTGCTGTAGCCAATGACAGGTCGGCTTGGCCTTGTGTTTTGGATCATTGCCATGTTGGAATGTCCAAGTACGTCCCATGTGCAGCTTCCTGGTTGATGAATGCAAATGTTCCTCCAGTATTTTTTGATAACTGCATTCATCTTGCCATCAATTTTGACCAAATTTCCTGTGCCTTTGTAGCTCACAGATCCCCAAAACATCAGCGATCCACCTCCGTGTTTCACAGGCCTTGTTGACTCCTCTCCAAATGTAGTGTTTATGGTTGTGGCCAAAAAGCTCAATTTTGGTCTCATCACTCCAAATGACTTTGTGCCAGAAGGTTTGAGTCTTGTCTCTGTGCTGTTTGGCATATTGTAAGTGGGATACTTTGTGGCATTTGCGTAGTAATGGCTTTGTTCTGGCGATTTGACCATGCAGCCCATCTTTATTCAAGTGCCTCCTTATTGTGCATCTTGAAACAGCCACACCACGTTTTCAGAGAGTCCTTTATTTCACCTGACGTTATTTGTGTTTTTTTCTTTGCATCCCAAACAATTTTCCTGGCAGTTGTGGCTGAAACCATAGTTGGTCTACCTGACCGTGCTTTGGTTTCAACAGAGCCCCTCATTTTCCACTTCTTGATTAGAGTTTGAACACTGCTGGTTGGCATTCTCAATTCCTTGGATATCTTTTTATATCCCTTTCCTGTTTTATACAGTTCAACTACTTTTTCCCGCAGATCCTTTGACAATTATTTTGCTTTCCCCATGACTCAGAATCCATAAACGTCAGTGCAGCACTGGATGAAAGATGCAAGGGTCTGTCAGGAGTCCAGAAACTCATTGACCTTTTATACACAAACACACTAATTCCTCACAAACAGATCACAGGTGAGGATGGATTCCTTTAATAGCCATTCAAACCCCTTTGTGTCCACTTGTGTGCGTGTTATCAGGCCAAAATCACCAGGGTATGTAAACTTTTGATCAGGGTCATTTGGGTAGTTTCTGTTGTCATTATGATTTAAAAAGAGTAAACACAGTTTATTGATAATAAATGGCTTAAGCCAAACACCAACCATGAGTGAAGGAAATGTTTTTGTGTTCTCATTCATATTCTCTGAAAAATGGCCAAGAAATCATAAATTCTGCCAGGGTATGTAAACTTCTGAGCACAACTGTATGTACACTTACCTCTGAGCCACCTATCACTAGACCGAGGGCTCTAGAAACATAACTCTTACTGCTGCCCACCCACTGCCATATCCCGGTGCTTTTATTGTCTTGGAGTATTCAGCCCCTAGTAGACTATAGGAAGGACTTCTTCAACCCAACATCATCCCTGGGGCGGAGGTGTGCGTCAGGCAGAGCGGCATTCTCTAGGTGCTCAGTCTAGTGATGGGGACTCTCCTTTAAATAACTCTTTTGTTGGAAATAAAATGGCTGTTCTTAACCTACGTGATAATTGTGTATAAACTGAACATTTCCATGAGACAAACAGTGAAATAATGAAGGCAGTTAAATATATTTACGTGTAGCTCAATGAATTGGCCCCCCCCAAGGTTTCACATAACGGAAAAACTGCAATCAGTGACTTGCCATATATTTGGGGTACAGTACTAATTGGCCTAGAGAATAAATGGGGACTTTGTTGGGCCAGTCTGTACTGGTAGGGGGGCATTCTTTAGACAAATCATTGGACTGTTGGCAGTGGCATCAAGCAACAATCGGATCATGTTTATGGGTACCCTTAAGCTGGCCGTAGACAGTTTTAGTTCAGCATTGACTGGCCAGGATTCAAACCATGTATGGGCAGGCTGACTGTACCCAAGTTGATCGATCAACTTGGGTACAACCAGCATGTTGGATTTTCAGGATGCAATTATTGCCAGCGGCTATACCCGATAGCAATAATCACTGTGTTCCCCTGGCAGAGATGGCTCCCTGCTCCCCTATCAGGAGAACATAATAGCTCCACAGGAGGGATTTCCCCCCATCAACACTTATTGCGTTGATGGGGGAATTCAGCGATTTTCCTTCCTGCAAACCCGTGGTTGCACAAAAGAAAATCGCATCATCTATGGGTGGCTTTATTATTTATTTTATCCTTAGTGGCTTTTTCACGTATACACTATGTATAGGAGAAAGTCGGTGTCACACATTTATGAGATTTTTATGATATCTCATTCCAAAACCATAGCCATTAAAATGAAGTTGCTCACCTCTGTAGCTATAACTTCCTCCACTCTTCTGAGAAGGCTTTCCACAATATTTTTGTTGGGTGTCTGTGGGGAAATTGTGCCCATTTATGAAATCAGGTACTGGAATGAGAAGACCTGGCTTACATATTTTGCCTCACATTGGGCGCCAAAAAAAAAAACAGCTTCACAATCGCAAAGCCAGCTCCATAAAGACATGGTTTGGCCACTTTGGTGTGGAGGAACTTGAGTGTCCTGCACAGAGCCCTGTCCAAAAGAATATTTGTGCTCAGATGCTTATGTTGGATGAGAAGACCGGGATCACCATTGCTGTTACCATTCATCCCAAAGGCGTTCAGTAGGGTTGAGGTCAGGACTTTGTGCAGGTCACTCCAGTTCCTCCACAGCAAACTGGTCACACCATGTCTTTATGGAACCGGACCAAACTGTTCAACCATGTCCTTATGGTGCTAATCCAAACTGGTCAACCCACATCTTTATGGAGCTGGTCCAAACTGGTCAACCCATGTCTTTATGGTGCTGGTCCAAACTGGTCAACCCCTGTCTTTATGGAGCTGGTCAACTTTATGGAGCTGGCTTTGTACACAGAGGGGGCACAGTCATGGTAGAAAAGAAGAATCTTCACCAAACGGTTACCACAAGGTTGGAAGAGTACAATTGTCTACAATAGCTTTGTATGCTTGTCAATAGAGATTGTATGACTTTGGAATGGGATGTCCAACAAGCTCATGCAGGTGTGATGCTCAGGTATCTACCAACCTTTGGCCATGTAGTATATACCCAACCACAGACATGAGGCAACCTGCACCAGATTTGTGATACCTTTGTTCCACAGATTCTTCCAAGAAAAAAAACAAATTTTGTCTTTCGAAAGTAAATTACATGTGTAAAAAAATACAGAAAAGTCTAACTGTTTCTCAAAATTATGCATGCGTGTATTGTTCAGCAATCTTGAGATGCAGATGTAGACATTGTGGTAAGAACAAAACTGAAATCTCCAACAAAATCCCTTACATGAACAATCTTTTGTTGAAGATTTGAAAGAGTGGGAGCGCCACACCAGCCTGTGCAGACTTTTAAAGGATTTTTATTTTGCAACAGCCAACGCGTTTCGGGGGCTCAGAAACACGTTGGCTTTAACAAAATAAAAATCCTTTAAAAGTCTGCACAGGCAGGTGTGGTGCTCCCACCCTTTCAAATCTTCAACAGACTCCTCTGGAGGCCCAGCGACACCCCACAGTTGTTGGTGAGCAGCCTCCAGGACCACAAACTACCCGTCGCATTAAAACGCATCCCGCATGCGATTCAGAGCGCCGACATCACAAAGAATGAACTTTATGTATGCTTCCAATCTGTGTATTTATGAAGAGAGAGAGTTGTCTTTTTGTCTGCATGTCTTCTGTATACTAACATCACTCCTGTCCTCCGTTTGTTCCTCACCCCCTCTCCACCCCGATCCTTGCCCTACCATTCCGCATAGCGACCTACATGATCCGGAACCTGAGCGAACCGGCCCTCACCCAGTACGAGCTGGACAGTAAGTGCGGTCACAACTAACTGCATGCTACTAGAATACTTGTAGAGCAAAAGGAATCTCAGTTCCTTAGTTGTTTAACCTGCAAAAGGATTTGTCATCCTGTCCATCCAGTCCTGAAATGTACACAGCTCTGCCACACAGGATAGTCCTGTCTGGCAGGGAAAAGAACGGTTTTCTGTAGACTGTAAGTAAAGCGGTATTAAATCCCAAATCAAAAAAATTTAATGTATTGCATCTTCTTAATGGCTGTGTGTGGTGGCTGCATTTGTTTTCTTTTTTTTTTTTAGGCTTTTCTTCTTTATTTTCACCTGGCGGATCCTGCCAGCAAGTATGTTATTTTTCGAAAAAAATCAAACTGTCCAGCAAAAGCATGAGTTAGAGAGTTCAGACAAAACCATTTACCACTAACAGGGGTGCTTACAATGATCAGCTATTATTTATTGATGTAAAATCTTTATCCCAAAAGGAACAACACTGTTACTGTATCCACCCCCCAGACCGAGCCTTTTCTGGCACTTTTTGTTTACATGTAATAATCAGAATTTTTTTGCTTAGAATTACTTAGAAACCCTAGAGAATAAAACGGTGGTCGCTGCAATTTGTTATGCCATGCGGTATTTGCGCAGCGCAAGCAAAAGATAAAGAAAAAATGATTGATCTGATGCTTTAAAAAAATGTTTACTTTCCGCCTTAGACCGGAAGTCATGTAATAAAATTTATTGATCTGATGCTTTAAAGAAAAAAAAAAACTGTTGGATCATTTCCCAGGCTTGCTGATAAGAGTGGTAAGCCCGAGAAACCCCAATGAGCAACGTGAGAAGGGGGGATGACCCCTCCCGCTGCTTATAAAAGCTGATCAGCAGCTCGCATTGCTTATGAGAAAGAGAATCGCCGGCTGAAAAAAAAACAAAAAAAAAACGGGGTTATGGCTGATAGCTTCCTCCATAACCCTGGTAAACTACTTCATCCATAGCCCCGGTAAACTACTTCATCCATAGCCCCGGTAAACTACTTCATCCATAGCCCCGGTAAACTACTTCATCCATAGCCCCGGTAAATGACTTCATCCATAGCCCCGGTAAACTACTTCTAACCCCAGTAAACTACTTCATCCATAGCCCCGGTAAACTACTTCTAACCCCAGTAAACTACTTCATCCATAGCCCGGTAAACTACTTTATCCATAGCCCCGGTAAACTACTTCATCCATAGCCCCGGTAAACTACTTCATCCATAGCCCCGTTAAACTACTTCATCCATAGCCCCGTTAAACTACTTCATCCATAACCCCGGTAAACTACTTCATCCATAGCCCCGGTAAATGACTTCATCCATAGCCCCGGTAAACTACTTCTAACCCCAGTAAACTACTTCATCCATAGCCCGGTAAACTACTTTATCCATAGCCCCGGTAAACGACTTCATCCATAACCCCGGTAAACGACTTTATCCATAACCCCGGTAAACCACTTCATCCATAGCCCCGGTAAACTACTTCATCCATAACCCCAGTAAACTACTTCATCCATAGCCCCGGTAAACGACTTCATCCATAGCCCCGGTAAACTACTTCATTCATAGCCCCGGTAAACTACTTCTAAGCCCAGTAAACTACTTCATCCATAGCCCTGGTAAACGACTTCATCCATAACCCCGGTAAACGACTTCATCCATAACTCCGATAAACCACTTCATCCATAGCCCCAGTAAACTACTTCATCCATAGCCCGGTAAACTACTTCATCCATAGCCCCGGTAAACTACTTCATCCATAACTCCGATAAACCACTTCATCCATAGCCCCAGTAAACTACTTCATCCATAGCCCGGTAAACTACTTCATCCATAGCCCCGGTAAACTACTTCATTCATAGCCCCGGTAAACTACTTCATCCATAGGCCGGTAAACTACTTCATCCATAGCCCCGGTAAACTACTTCATTCATAGCCCCGGTAAACTACTTCATCCATAGCCCGGTAAACTACTTCATCCATAGCCCCGGTAAACTACTTCATCCATAGCCCCGGTAAACTACTTCATCTATAACCCCGGTAAACTACTTCATCCATAACCCCGGTAAACTACTTCATCCATAGCCCCGGTAAATTACTTCATCCATAGCCCCGGTAAACTACTTCTAACCCCAGTAAACTACTTCATCCATAGCCCCGGTAAACTCTTTCTAACCCCAGTAAACTACTTCATCCATAGCCCCGGTAAACGACTTCATCCATAACTCCGATAAACCACTTCATCCATAGCCCCAGTAAACTACTTCATCCATAGCCCTGGTAAACTACTTCATCCATAGCCCTGGTAAACTACTTCATTCATAGCCCCGGTAAACTACTTCATTCATAGCCCCGGTAAACTACTTCTAACCCCAGTAAACTACTTCATCCATAGCCCCGGTAAACTACTTCTAACCCCAGTAAACTACTTCATCCATAGCCCGGTAAACTACTTTATCCATAGCCCCGGTAAACTACTTCATCCATAGCCCCGGTAAACTACTTCATCCATAGCCCCGTTAAACTACTTCATCCATAGCCCCGTTAAACTACTTCATCCATAACCCCGGTAAACTACTTCATCCATAGCCCCGGTAAATGACTTCATCCATAGCCCCGGTAAACTACTTCTAACCCCAGTAAACTACTTCATCCATAGCCCGGTAAACTACTTTATCCATAGCCCCGGTAAACGACTTCATCCATAACCCCGGTAAACGACTTTATCCATAGCCCCGGTAAACTACTTCATCCATAGCCCCGGTAAACTACTTCATCCATAGCCCCGGTAAACTACTTCATCCATAGCCCCGGTAAACTACTTCATCCATAGCCCCTGTAAACTACTTCATCCATAGCCCCGGTAAACTACTTCATCCATAACCCCGGTAAACTACTTCATCCATAGCCCCGGTAAACTACTTCATCCATAGCCCCGGTAAACTACTTCATCCATAGCCCCGGTAAACTACTTCAAAGCCGTATATACAGTGGGGAAAATTAATGATTTGACCCCCTGCAGATTGTGTAAGTTTGCCCACTTATAAATAAAATGGAGGGTCTATAATTTTTATCATAGGTGTATTTTATATGATAGAGACAGAATATCAACCAAAAATCCAGAGAAACACATGATACAAATGTTATAAATGGAGTTGCAGTTCAGTGAGTAAAATAAGTATTTGATCCCCAAGCAAAACACGACTTAGTATTGGTGGAGAAACCCTTGTTGGCAGCACAGAGGTCAGACGTTTCTTGTAGTTGGTGACCAGGTTTGCAGACATCTCAGGAGGGATTTTGGTCCACTCTTTTTACAGATCTTCTCTAAATCCTTAAGGTTTCTTGGCTGTCACTTAGCAACTCGAAGTTTTAGTTCCCTCCATAAATTTTCTATAGGATTAAGGTCTGGAGACTGGCTAGACCACTCCATGACCTTAATGTGCTTCTTCTTGAGCCACTCCTTTGTTGCCTTAGCGGTATGTTTTGGGTCATTGTCATGCTGGAAGACCCATCCATGACCCATCTTCAGTGTTCTGGCTGAGGGAAGAAGGTTCTCATCCAAGATGGCCATTGGTCATCCATTGGCCTCTCAATGCGGCAAAGCCGGCCTGTACCTTTAGCAGAGAAACAGCCCCAAAGCATAATGTTTCCACCTCTGTGTGTGACTGTAGGGATGGAGTTCTTAGGGTCATAGTCAGCATTTTTCTTCCTCCAAACAGGGCGAGTCGAGTTAATGCCAAAGAGGTCAATTTTGGTCTCATCTGACCACAGCACTTTCTCCCAATCCTTCTCTGAATCATTTAGATGTTCATTGGCAAACTTCAGATGGGCTGTACATGAGGAGGGGGATTTTAATCCATGGCGGCATATCGTCTTACGAGTTGTTTGTTTGGTGACTGCGGTCCCAACTGCCTTGAGATCATTCACAAGCTCCTCCTGTGTAGTTCTGAGTTCATCCCTCACTTTTCTCATGACCATCCTCACCCCATGAGGTGAAATCTTGCATGGAGCTCCAGACCGAGGACGATTGATGATTATTTTGTATTTCTTCCATTTGGGAATTAACGCACCAACACCTCACCAAGCTTCTTGCTGATGGTCTTGTAGCCCATTCCAGCCTTGTGCAGGTCTACAATCTTCTCCCTGACGTCCTTGGACAGCTCTGTGGTGTTGCCCATGATGGTGAGGAATGGAAGAAAGAGATTCTGTGGACCGGAGACTTTTACAAATAACGCGTTGTCATTAGGAGAACCTTCTTACATTGACAGGACTAATTTGTGTACCACATGGGCACCTACTGTAGCCAGAATTATTGTTGGTTGGTTGGGGATCAAATACTTATTTTACTCACTGAACTGCAACTCAATTTATAACATTTGTATCATGCGTTTTTTCTGGATTTTGGTTGATATTCTGTCTCTAAAATATAAAATAAACCTATGATAAAAATTATAGACCCTTCATTTCTGTGTAAGTGGGCAAACTTACACAATCTGCAGGGGATCGAATTATTATTTTCCCCACTGTATACAAATCGAGGTCCTGAATGGATTGCAGTGCGTTTCCACAGATCTACAAACACACTAACAAACCGCATAGATGTAAACCTAGCCTGAGTAGGTGTGCTACTGGCAGGATCAACGGGTGAAAAATAAAGAAAAAAGGGTCAAAAGAAAACCAATGCATACGTCACTTGTAAAGCCTTGTACACAGGGGATATCGTCCATTCTTATGCACGATTAGAACAGTCGAACATGCGACGGTCGTACAACGGGAGTTGTATGAGCAGACTAGAAAACGTGGTCGTACCAACAAGCGGTCATACGACCGTTGCATCGTGTGTACAGAGCAGTTGGTACTACAAGTTGTATTGTGCAAAACACGCATGCTCAGAAGTCAGGAACGGCCGGATGCTAATTACATGCACCTGAATGTTCTTTCTGTGGTCGTACGATCGTGTAGTGCAGTCAGTATGCTAGATACAACAGCCAACATATGATTTGCAACGATCGTACGTACGATCGTCGCCCCGTATGTACGAGGTTTAAGGTTTGGTAAGCTGCAGCCAGGGCTGTCTTTAACACAGGGGCAAATTGGGCAGCTGCCCCGGACCCAGTCATTGTTGAGGGGCCCAAAGCAGCTGCCCCTTCAGCCCACGCTGCCTGCAAATATTTGATAAGTGGATTTGGGGGTGCACCTAAGAAAATGTTTGCCCGGGGTCTGGCTGCAGGATATTCCATTTTTGTTTTTTGGGTTTTATACCGCTTTAAGTAAAGCTAACAGGTCTTGTCCCTCCCTCCCCCAGCCTGTGACTGGACAATGAAAGGAGAAGCAGAAGGCTGACAAGCTCATCTCTCTGCTCTATCCCTATCTGCATGCTACTAGTTGTCTTAGACTGTAGAATAAGGATAAAATCGCATAGAATAGAATATAAAAATAAGTGTTCACTTGAATATCCTTTTCAGCTATGAATGGCTGTGTGAAGGTTGAGATACCCGATGCAAAGAAAAGATATAAACGGAATGACATTTCGCTTACCGAAGCGCTGCGTATTATTTAAAAAAAAAAAAAAAATTGTTTTTGCTTTTTTCCACCCTTTGATCCTTCTGTAATATATTTAGAAATCCAAGCAGGTTGCAGCTCTTCTCTGTTTGTGTGATATGCAGAGGATACAATGTAACAGCTGCTGCTACTTTGTATCTTCTGTGTATCGGATAATCACAAGTGTGCGGAAATCTGCTTGGATTTGTAGGCAGGTTGTCACCGCCAGCGGATCATTCCACTTTCATCTACAACCACAAAGGCGGGCAAAGTCACAAGACCCTCGCCGTTCTACCGCTGCATTATTTTCCCATAATTCAGTGATCTGCAAATGTTCTAAACAAAGGGCCAGTTTGCTGTCCTCCAGACTTTTGAGGGTGAGAGGAATAGTGCCCCATCATTGGTATCAGTGGAAGGAATAATGCCCCATCATTGGTATCAGTGGGAGAAATAGTGCCCCATCATTGGTATCAGTGGAAGGAATAGTGTCCCATGATTGGTGTCAGTGAGGGGAATAATGCCCCATCATTGGTGTCAGTGGGAGGAATAGTGCCCCATCATTGGTGTCAGTGGGAGGAATAGTGCCCATCATTGGTGTCAGTGGGAGGAACAGTGCCCCATCATTGGTATCAGTGGGAGTAATAGTGCCCCAACCCCGTGATAAGGAGGGTGACTGTGGTTACTACCCCGTGATAATGAGGGTGACTATGGTTACTACCCCGTGACAAGGAGGGTGACTGTGGTTACTACC